>JBCNJP010011757.1:0-14980 GCA_039602395.1 Deinandra increscens subsp. villosa
AATAGACCACGCAGGTCTTTTAACACGTGTATATCAAATGCACTTGTAAGAGCATTCATAACTCATTCCTTATCATTATCTTTATAATTAACTAAAAAGCACCACATTTTATCTCATTTTCAATTAAATAATTCAAGTTTATACATTTATCATTACTTTTTCTTCTTATTTCACTCACAACCACTTTAAAAATATATTAATAAAAGATACAGATGAATAGAGTATGACAAATATAAGAATTTCATTAACATTTTCTCTCTCATCCACTCACAACCTTTTAAAAGTTAAAACCTAACCTTAAATTTTAAGAACTCCACTCACATAAATATAAAGAATGGGATGTGAATGCTCTAAATATAACCATTGTGATTAGGATTAATCACTTTTGGAGAACCTTAATTCCTCACCTAAAGATTTCGGCCCCTCTCCTCTCCCATTGCGCAACGCTGACCACCATCATCATCAAGCGTCGCGACCACCGTTGACTACACGTGCGACTAGCCGTTGCGGCCTCTTCGTCGTCACCGGTTCCTGGAAAAATAAAAAAATTAACGTTTCATGGTTTTTTTAATACTAGACATGTGCACTATTAAAAAAATCATACTTGTAGTATACGTTAATATTTTTTTTAGAGTAAATTACTATTTGCATCCCTGAGATTTAGCCACTTTTGTCACCTGCATCCGATTTTCAAGTTATTAACAAATCTCACCTGAGGTTTAAATTTTGTTGTCATCTGAGTCCCTCAGATTAGCTGGTTTAAATTTTTCTGTTAGGTAGAAGGGTACTTTAGTCATTTCGCACATGAAGGGTTATTTATGTTTATTTATATGTTATTAAAAAGATAAGGACTAATTTTGTAATATATATAAAATCAACATCACCCCTTTGTCACTTGAACGTCTCAATCCCACCTTCTTCTCTATTTGAGTTCCGATTGTGAACAGCAAAGGGGGCGTCATGACCGCGATTCAACCTAGCGGTGACGACCTCAGGCCAACCTCTCGTATCTCTAGCTATCTCTCGATTTTGAATTTCGACCAGAAATTAGTCATACATCATTCGATGTTAATCTCTACGCTGGGTGCATCATCTCCATCTCCGTCGAGTGCGAGGTACCTAATTGAGTGCTCTTCAATGTATTAGAGCATAAGAAATAACCCTAATTTTGTCTGAATATCATCCCCAAGTCGATAATTTATTAGAGGCTCTAGAATTGAATGGATTTTTGTGAATGCCTCCCCAACCCAAAAAGTTCAACTTCTTTGATGGCCACCGGAAACCACCGACTCAGAACCTCCCTACAGTCCGCGGTGCTATGTTCTCCAATCGCCAAACCCAAAACCCTAACCTAACTCATCGACATCCCACCACCAACTTCGATCTCCAAGAAGGGAGTCCAGAGGACGATTCCATCACCACTCGAACACCTTCACCGTCGCAAAATTTCTTCTCTGTCGCCCAAACGCTCTCTCTCATGCCCGTTACATCATCAATTCCTTCCAGAAGCACAAGCACTAGGGTCCGCCGGTGGTTACCAATCTCAACAAGCTTCGTCGCGTCACCCCTAAGCTTGTTACAGAAGTGCTTAAAGTTCAGTCAGATCCAGTTATCGCCTCCAAGTTCTTCAATTGGGCTGGCAAGCAAAAAGGGTATAAACATGATTTTTTAGTTATATGTCTATGAGAAAATGACGATGAGGGTTGCCGGATGGTGGTGGCCATCGGAATTGGATTTAAGGTGATGATGGATTCAAGTGGTGATGGTGATGGTCGTCGAAATGGATTCAAGCGGCTACAACCTCCACTTGAGGGATGATTTTTATAAAATCAGTCCTTAGCAATTGATTTTAAGAAGGATTTGTGAAATACAAAAACAGCCCTCCTCTTTATTAACTTATCAATTTACCAGAACCAGTCCCTTATGTGCGAAATGACTGAGTTACCCTTCCATTTAACAGAAAAATCTAACCCCTGTTAGTCCCAAGGACTCAGATAGCAACAAAGTGCAAACCTCAGGCGGTATTTGTTAATAATTTGAAAATCATACTTAGGTGGAAAAAATGGTCAAACCTTAGGGATGCAAATAGTAATTACTCTTTTTTTAAGCGCACCATAAATCTTATAATTGTGTTATCTTTTCGTGGTTTTTTTTAATAGTACACATGTGCAGTATTAAAAAAAAACTTCATCTGTGTGCTATACATAAATATTTTTTTAAAAAAAATTACATCATAAATCTTATAATTCTCAAAGAGATTAACGTTTTGTAATTTTTTAATACTATGTTACACATGTGTAGTATAACTATTATTTATAATGCATATGTAACATTATCATTAGTATTATAGATGTTTTAGTGTTTTTTATGCTTTTAACATAAGAAGTGTTTTTTTGGCATTATACTTCCCCATGTGTAGTTAATAATAATAATTATATACATGTGTAGTATAACTAATATTTATAATGCACATTTGCATTATTAAAAAAATCACGAAATGTCAATTTGTTTTCCAGAATTAAGGATCACTGAATTCTAAGATTTTTGGTGTAGTTTTTATAAAAAAATATTAACGTATGAAGAAAATGAGTGACTTAAAATAGTTATCAAAACAAAAAGTTCTCAATCTATACTAACTATATATACATATATATATATAGAGAGAGGAATGGTAAAATGGAAACCCTCTTGAGTGGAGGAATCCATTGAAGCCACTTCTTAGCCTTTGATTATCTTCATCCTATGGTTCACATTTATTCTCTCTTTTTTATTTATTTTATATCCCATAAAGTTATGACATATATGCTAGAAGGGTATTTGTGTCTCAAACCCTTTTGTTTTTCTCAACCCATATGTACTTTTCCAGACACATCTCCCATCAACTCTCTTACTCCTTTATTCAATTAAATCCATACAAAAATAACTAGATCTCTATACCCACCATATCTCTTTCATTCAAAAAAATTAAAACTCTAACCTACTTCGCCACACCCACCATCCACGAAAATCACCAGCTGTAACCATTCAAGACGAAGTACGCCGGAGAAGTAGTCGGAACGCCGGAGATCTGAACCTCCATCGTTCTCCGCCCCGCCGCATCATCACTTAGTCGGCTGCGCCTATGCTGCGCCCCGCCGCTCATCACTTAGTCGGCTCCGCCTATGCCCCGCCCCGCCGCTCATCTCCATCAGATCCGGCGAAAGTGAATGCTTTGCGTGTTGCATCTGACCTCGCCGGAGAACCCGTCGCCGCTTGCATCTGACCTCGCCGGAGAAACCACCGCCTGAAATTTATTCACTGGTTTGACCATCTAATTTGTCTTCATAGAGCATATAAAGTTGAAAGAAGAAAAAAGTAGAATGTGTATGAAGTTTTCCGGCTAAAAAATGGCGGTCCAACGATTACGCTGTAGCTCCGGCGGACTGATGAAGAAGATGAAGTAATATGGCTGGTGTGAGCTGTTTCCTGGTAAGTTCTATATAGATATATTATTATATGGCTTTTTAATACACAGCCCTAGCACGGATTTAGCCAAACCCAAATTAATGATACCTATTTTTTTATTCTTAACTACTTTATTTAATGAAATTCTAACCCTATTCAACAAAGTGAAATGACAACTACCTGGCGCTAACCCTCTCTCTGTACAAAACTTTTAATTGTTTTGGATTATTTTTGGTTTTATCTTTTTCTCAATACATGGACACGGGCCATCTCCATCATGAGGTAACACTTAACATTTAATATATTAAGTTGCATTTATTTAACAGATTTGAATCATCGTTGTTTAATTGATTAATTGTTTTTTTCTATATAACACATGTAATGTTAAATATGTTACAAGTTATTGTAATGTTACTTTTTAAAAGTTTGTGCAACGTTACATATGTAACTTTATTTGTTGTTACAGTTTGTAACTTTTTTGTTTTATGTTACTATGTGTAAACTATGTATTTAATTTTTTTAATTCATTACGAGTTTTTATTTTATATGGTACATATGTAACCTTTTTTATGTTTACATATGTAATTTTGTTTGACACATTAAATGTACAAATAGTAGTTTAGACTTATACAAAAATTTGTGAGTCGATTAATAAAAATTCTAACTATCAACAAGTAACAAAAATGTTTTATTGACCTTCTGGCTTTTATAATCATGTTACATATGTAGCTGAAATAAATTAATTTATTGATTTTTTCTATATAACACATGTAATGTTACATATGTTACAAGTTGGTGTAACGTTACTTTTTAAAGTTTGTGTAACTTTACATATGTACAAACTGTTACATTCGAGCCTCAAATAAACTTGTTTCTCGATTTTGTCTATATAACATGTGTAATGTTATATATCAAACAAGTTGTTACATATGTTATAAGTTGTTACATGCGTAACTCAAATAAACATTTACTGATTTTTGTCTATATAACACATGTAACGTTACATATGTTACAAACTGTTACATTCGAGCCTCACATATGTTAATAGTTGTTACATATGTTACAAGTTTTTACATGCATAGCTTAAATAAACTTGTTTCTTGATTTTTGTCAATATAACATGTGTAACATGTTACATATATGAACTGATGAATTTATTTTTCTTCGTAGGTGAATAAATTTTTGCATCAAAGATGAAAATGATTACCAAGAATGGAAGCGTAAATAGCTTTTATATGTTTTTTGTTAAGTTGTTATATTTTTTAATATTTTAGTTCGTATGAAACATTTTGTTACATTTAGTGTTGATTGTAATGTTTTTCTATAAATCAATGAAATATATTTTGTCAATTTCTTGTTTACACCAGACCCAGAAAAGTTACGTATGTAACATTTCATATCTGATTATTAAAACACCGTAAAAGGAAATTAATAAAAATAATAGAGAAAAAGTAAAAGTAAAAAAACTCTACAGATTTTTATTAAAGTATAAAAACGAAAAAACAAATGTATTGAAATATTAATAAAGTAAATGAGAGAAACTATTATTAAATATAAAATATTATAGGAGAGAAGAGAGAGGAGAGAGGAGAGCGGAAAGCATGTTTTTGAGGTTGTCAGATGGATTTGGTTCTTAAAATTTAACAAAATAAATAATAGTTTCTTAAAATTTGTAGAACTGTAGACATCCTTTTAAGTGCCTAGGATCTTCTATTTATCTGATTACTGTGATTAATTTATTTTATTTTTTTTCTTTCTTTCTCTTATATATGTGAAATATAGTAATTTCATATACGAAATAAGAGTTGTATGGTTCTACATTTTGATTTTTCAAACTTTAGTTATGAGTTTCCGATCCGTATATAGTTGATATATAGGGCTTTCATTTTCCAAACTTTAATTCTATGGTTTTATAAATATATATACATCCTTTATGGGGGGATATAAAGATTAAATAAGATTACAAATAATAGGACCGAAACGTCTGTTTCATTTTGTCAATGATTCTTAGATGATTTATGCTAATATAAACTATTAACATATCTTAATATCCGTGAGTATTGAACTGTTGATCGATCACATCAAGATTGACAAAACCACTTACATCGTTATGTTCCTTTCCATCTTTTCTTTAATATAAGTACAAAAAAACAACTATTTTGATAAGAATCACCCGTAAAATCATAAATAAATTGTTATATGAAAAAGCGAAATTACTTTTTCCCAAAATAAAAAAGCAGTATTAGGGCATGAGGTATACTCATGTTAAGTTAACATGTTAACTTTGCCACATAGGCGCCACGTCACCTTTAACTTAACACCAAAATAGTTAACATGAATGGGGTATACTCATGTTAAGTTAACATGTTAAACAATATTTTATTAGTTTTTTTTTTTTTAATTTCGATTTAATTTAAAGGGTGATAATTATTTTAATATTTTTTTTTTGTTTTTTTTTTCGAAAATTGTAAAACAATTTAAAAAAAATAACACAAATACTAGAAAAAAAAAATACTACAAATACTAGATCATTAAAAATTTAAAAACCTACAAATTAACCAAACAACATAGTAAATAATTTTTTAATCGTCGCTACCACCGCTACCACCGCTACCACGCTACCACCCTCGCCGCTCGACTCCCTCATGATCTCCGCCGTTTGGGTCTGGAAGAATCTCCTTGATTCGGGTTGTTGGGGTTCATTGTTGTTTTTTTAAAAAATATAGAGAGAATAGAGATGGAGAAGTATTGTGTGTAAAAAAAAGTGAGTAAAGGTGGTATATATATAGTGGGTAATTAATGGTGAAAAATCTTTTTTTTTTTATTTTAAAATCGGGCAACGGCTCTTTAACGGTCAAAAAAGTGACCGTTTTTTGGTGAAAACGCGGCGTTAACAAGTTAACGCAAAACAATGGCGCCGCTGATTTTTTTTGGGGGGGGCGGTGTTTGGCGCCTTTGGCGCCGCCAAAAGGGCAATATGGCGCCTTTGGCGCCTGTATACCCGATGCTCTTAGATGATGTATGGACAACTATCAGCCTTCTGGTTTAGTCGTGTTTCACTCCTTTTTTATGTTGTTGGTTTGAGTTCTGGTTATTGGAAATTCACCTATAAATAGTTTTCGAGTTAAAATTATAAAAGTGTCAAATAATTAATAACGATTAAAACCTTGTCCTCGAAAAAAGACTGTAAAAAATGATGTATGCATGAGATCCGAGAGTCTGAAATTTTTATAACGTCCAACCAAAACCATTTACACCAGTTGACTGTTCGTAAGAGAGCGGATGAAAATAATTATCAGGCCTAGAGATCGATCGAACTTGTGACTTTTCAATCCAAAACGAGAGGCATATATGGTAACCAGTGACGAAGCTTGAAATATAACCCCGAGGGTACGGGGCTCAAATTTTTTATCGAGTGACGATACTCAATACATATAAATTTTTACATAAAATCATAAATATCAGTACTTATGATCGAAAAACCTCGAAAACGATCGTCCCCTCCTGTCCGTTCAAAACTTTGGTCCTTGGAAAATGAATCTTATTAATACGCTAACAAACAAAATCCTGTGTCCCCAACTTCCTGTCACCTCTCTATTTCTATTTCTATTTCTATTTCTCTCCATATGGCCGTTGAAACCGCTCATCTTACTCTCTTCCCTCCACAAATTCCTCCGAGCAACCGAATCATGATGATGATCGGCGCCGTTGATAAGCACTCCGACGGAAACGCCGGATTAGGATACCGTACGATTTATCCTCCTCTCTCCGGCACCTCCACCGTTGAGACACTCCTTCCGATGTACTCCTCCGGTTTCACAAATCTAGATCCGGCGAAACCAGACACTGAACTCACCTACACTCTTCCGGTTTCGAGAAAGCGATCTAGAGATTTCTCTTCCGTCTGTACTTTCTCCGGCGAGCCACACAGCAACTGGAAAGTCTGGAATCCGATTGACCGTTCCGCATCGTTTACGTTTCTCGGCGACGACTTATCCTCTCAGATCCGGCAACAACAGTTCGAGATCGATCAGTTCGTCGCTCGTCATGTAATAATCTCATATCAATTTGTCGGTTTATAACTTTATTGTTTGTTAAAACTTTTCTGAATTTTATCTCGTTATTGATTCAATCAGACGGAGAAAGTGAGAAGCGAGATCGAAGCGAAACGAAGGAGAAATTCAATGAAACTAATCGCGTCGATTGAGGAAGGAATCACGCAGAGATTGAGAACGAAAGAAGATGAAATTGCGAACATGACGAAGTTAAATTGGGCGTTAGAAGACAAAATAAAATCTCTGTGTATCGAGAATCAAATCTGGCGTGAATTGGCCCAAACAAACGAAGCAACCGCCAACGCATTACGCGGTAATCTGAAACAGATTCTAGATCAAGTCGTCCATGGTGAATTGACCGACGATGCTGAATCGTGTTGCGAAAGCAACAACGGTAACGAGCAGGCGATAGGAGAGCATGATTGCGGAAACAGTAATTATGTGAAGAGGAGGCTGTGCAAAAGGTGTGGGGAAGGAGAGTCGTGTGTGTTGTTGCTTCCCTGCAGGCATCTGTGCCTTTGTACAGTATGTGTTTCTTCTATCGATATTTGCCCTATTTGTAAATCCGCAAAGACCATCAGTGTTCATGTTAGGATGTCCTGATGAGTGATGAGTGATGCCATTTTTTTTTTCTTTCTTACAACTTTTTTCTTGAGTTCGTTCAAGTATCAGAATCAGAACAAAGTTTATGGAAGAATGGAAGATATGTTGTGCATTTTTTCGATCTTTAGAGAGAGAAAATGACTCAGGATTTATAGGATTAAAAGTTCAAAACTTATCAATAGAGGGCATTTGTCCCAATAGTATGATGAAGATTAGAGCTTAGAGACCTTGAGGTCTCAAGTTCAAATCTTACTCAAGAGGGTTTTTTCTCAAGTGATGAGTTTCCTCCTTGATAGTGTTTCTGGGTGAGCCAAGCTTGAAGTGTCAAAATCGAGTATGAACGGTTGCAATCCCGTCTCAGAAAGGCTCACTCGGGTATTGGAGATTTTGGAGAGTAGTTTCAAACGCCGTTCAAAAAAAAAATAGAGTAGTTAAAAATTTAAACCTCATCCTTAATTTTGTCATAGGTCTTTTTGATAAATTAGTTTGGTATTTCTATTATTTTGTTTTAAGCGTCAAATTACGCTATTACTAATTTATCTTAAATATTACAAATAAACTTTGTATGTTAAGATTTAAATCCTGGACATACAGCTAAGAGACAAAAAAAACCTCTACCAAATATGCTAATCCGATATGAACAGTTTGATATGTTTATATTTGTAAAATTTAAACCTCCGTACGTATTATTTACCACTTATATCCTTAAAGAAAAATGATGATAAACAACGGATTTATATATAGTTACCCTATAAATTCTTATCGTAAAATCCATTAGCAACTTGAAATTACATTATTTAAGTAAAGATAAACACTATGTATTATTAGACCAAGTGTTTATAATGTTAGAAAAAAAATATTTAAAATGGATTACTTAATAAAATTTATAAGAACTTCTAGAAAAAAAATAAAGTTCTTTGTTGTTGTATCCTGACTTTTTTATAAAACTTTTTTTAAATATTTTTTAATTCTTCCAAAAGTATTTGTTTTTATTAAATATAATATATTCTAGTTTTAAACAAAATATTTCTTTAGTTTATATCAAAAAGTATCTTACAGAATTTTGGTTATTAAATATAGATTTAAATTTATCCAATGAGCGTGTTAGAGTAAGAAAATTTAACTTTTTAGAAAAATACTATTTTAATAAATAATTTGAATCAACATCTTTTGGATAATAAATTATCCATCGATACGACTTTGGGAAAAAAACTCGTTTTCAATAGTGAATTATATAGATCACTCTAATTTGAACCAAAAACATATTTTTCAAAACATAAGTTTTTTTAATGTATATTATATAATATCATTTAAAATAGTTTAAAAATATTAGTAATTTTACAATTCTAAATTACCAATTTGTTAGCTTGTAAATACCATTACAAATTACAAATAGTTTAAAAATATTTATAATTTTACAATTCTAAATTACCAATTTTGTTAGCTTGTAATATAATAGCCCTCATGATAAAGAGAGTCAAAAACTTTGATTGTCCGTCCAACTTATTTATTGTCAACGCGTGGTAAACGAGAAAGCGACACGTGTAGAGAAGAAATGAACACGTAAGCTGTGGGTCCCATTTCTTTTTATCTTTTGCGTGGAATCTGGGTCCCCATATGTAGGCCAAAGCCGTAAATTAAGAAAACAAATCCAAAGCATCTGGAACGGATATTTAAGGGTCCTGCTATTAAAACATCCCAAAACTCTGTGTTTTGGTCAAAACTCTGCGTTTTGGCCTTAATTAATGATATCAGACATTTTAACGCTGCGTTTTATTCAAAACAAGACATTCTAACGCTGCGTTTTATCCAAAACGCTGCGTAGTTAACGACATAATCACGACATAATCATTGATCAATCAGTAATTAGGCTGTACATTTGTCGGTATTATAATTTCAATATCGATCAAATTGATTAACAAAGGAAAGGATCTGATCTTTGAATTAGCTTGAAAGAGTATTAATACACACAGGATTAGACCTAACGGTCATTAACAGAATTTAAAGAAAAACTTACTCCTAGGTCCCTGAACTATCAAGATTTACACTATTGGCACAAACCTTATTAAACACGATTTTAACTAACATACTCCCCCCTAAACTTGAATAGTTCAGCATTACTCTATTCCATCAGATCCATCAGAACAATTAAGCCGTAATATGTCAACATCTTCGCATACCAGTGGACCAATGATCTTGTGTATACTAAAGTGCATCCATATCACAATTCAATTGCTCATTCTTCCTTCCTGATCAACATTCTTTATACAGTTTAACTCCCAGCAGACATCTCATTTCCAAAAACTTATTTCTTGGTAATGCTTTAGTTAATACATCCGCTCTTTGCTTGTTTCCACTTATGAAGTCAACTAAAATTTGACCCCTCTCTATGCAATCCCTTATAAAATGAAACCTAAGATTAATATGCTTGGATCTCCCATGAAAAACTGGATTTTTCATGAGAGATATGGCTGACATATTATCCACCATAAGCTTCACTGGTTGCTGCACTCCTCCTGTTATTTCAGCAAGTAAACCAGCTAACCAAAGAGCTTGACAAGCAGCTATTGTTGCTGCCATGAACTCTGCCTCACAGCTGCTAAGAGCAACTGTTTTCTGCTTCTGAGATTGCCAAGTAACTGCAGCCTCATTCAAGTAAAATATGTGCCCAGATGAACTCTTTCCATCATCATTATCTACCATATGACTGCTATCACTAAATCCAGTTATACCATTACTGAGCTTTCCCCTCTTGTAGCAAATTCCATAGCCTGCAGTGCCTTTGACATATCTCACAATCTGTTTAACAGCTTTCAAATGAACATCCTTTGGCTGTTGCATAAATCTACTCACATAACTAACAGAGTAGTTTATGTCAGGCCTTGTTTGAGTTAGGTACCTTAGTGAACCCACCAGTTTTCTATAGTAAGAAGAATCCACTTCAACCCCTTCTTCATTCTTACTCAAATTCAATCCTGGTTCCATAGGTATCTTTGTTTCATTTCCACTCTCTAAACCTGCCATTTTCACTATCTTTTCAGCATATGCCTTTTGAGATATAACAATCCCATTCTTCTCTTGTGCAACTTCAATCCCAAGGTAATAATTCAAAATTCCCAGATCTGTCATCTCAAACTTTTCTTTCATCTGGTTCTTGAACTCACCTATCCCTTTCTCATCACTACCTGTTACCAGAATGTCATCTACATAGACTCCTATGATGAGATGTGAGCTACCTCCTATCTTGGTATAGACTGCCTGTTCTGACTTGCATCTCACAAATCCCAGACCCTTTAACACCTTGTTTAACTTTACATTCCAGGCTCTAGGTGCCTGTTTTAGGCCATATAAAGCCTTTTTGAGTTTGTAAACCTTGTTCTCACTTCCCTTCTTTTCATACCCTTGTGGCTGATAGACAAAAACTGTCTCCTTTAGCTCCCCATTAAGAAATGCAGCCTTGACATCAAGGTGGTACACATTCCAATTCTGCATTGCTGCAAGAGCTAATATGACCCTTATTGTCTCTATCCTAGCCACAGGTGCAAAAGCATCTTCAAAATCTATCCCAACTTGCTGAACATACCCTTTAGCCACTAGCCTGGCCTTATGCTTGATTACCTGCCCTTTAGCATCTCTCTTGATCTTGAATAGCCACTTTAAGCCAATGGGTCTTGCATCAGCTGGAGGATTAACTAGTTCCCAAGTCTTGTTCCTCTCAATTGCAGCCAATTCTTCCTTCATGGCCTCCTTCCAAGCAGCTACACTCTTAGCCTCCTGGAAATTGAGTGGTTCATCTTGTTGAGACAGCATCAGTTCCTCCACTTGTTCCTGGGTCACCTGATTACTAGACCCTGCATCATATCTGGAATCAAGCTGTTTGCTTGTCCCTGTGCCAAACCTTGGATCAAGTATAAAATCTTTCAAATGAGAAGGGGGATTAGAAACTCTACCTGACCTTCTCATGCCTACCGGCTGAGTGAATGATGATGCCTCTAACATGTCCTCTTGGTCATGATGAGTAGGTTCATTTTCTTCTTCTGAACTTGACTCATGTAAAGGGTCCACCTCCTGTTCTTCTATGTCTTCCAAATTTACCCCTAAGGAGTGATTTTGGATAGCCTCAGTGGAAGGCTGATTGAGGGTCCAGTTCCAACCCTTTTCTTCCTCAAAGATTACATCCCTACACACCACAATTTTACTAGCTACAGGATCATACATCCTGTAGCCTTTTGTACCAGGTTGAGTTCCCAGGTACACCATAGGTGTACTCCTGTCATCTAGCTTTTTCAAGCCAGGTTTGACAGTTTTTACATGTCCAAGGCACCCAAAAATTCTTAAATGACTAACCTTAGGCTTCTTTCCTTTTAATGCCTCATATGGTGTCATTTCTGTTTTTAGAGCCTTAGTAGGTATCCTATTTAGAAGATAGACTGAGTGATTAACAGCCTCAGCCCATAGATCCTGAGTCACATTCCTATATTTGATGATGCACCTAACCATATTCATCACAGTTCTATTTCTCCTCTCTACCTGCCCATTCTGTTGTGGTGAATATGGTGTGGTTAGCATCCTTTCAATACCACTTTGGGAACAATACCTATTGAATTCTTCTGATGTGAACTCACCTCCCCTGTCAGTTCTCAGAGTTTTTACTTTCATCCCTATCCTAGCTTCAATGCTAGTCTTAAAGTCACTAAACACAGTAAGAGCCTGATCCTTGGTCTTTAGCATATACACCCACATGAATTTAGTACAATCATCCAAAATCAGCATGAAATATCTATTTCCACCTTTGGTAGCAGGGGTAATAGGGCCACATAAGTCCATTGACACTAATTCAAGGGGATTCTGTGCCTTATAATGGGATTCTACAGGGAAGCTAGTTCGTGTCTGTTTTCCTATAAGACAAATATCACATATTCCACTATTACCCTCTATATTGGGTAACCCTTCTACAAGTTTATGTTTGGACATTTGAGTGAGGGAATGAAAACTGGTATGGCCAAGTCTCCTATGCCATAGCCAGCTTTCATTATCCATTTTAACATGAAGGCATCTTGATGACACAGATTTTAGACTCACTTTATAAAGCCTGTTTTGAGATTTCTTAACTTTTAAAAGTGTATTACCATTTTTCTCAAAGATCCACAAGAAATCATCTTTCATTTTTACCTCACAACCCCCCTCAGTTATCTGTCCAAGACTAATAATATTTGCTTTCAAGTAGGGAATATAATAGACATTTTGTAATATCCTTTGGTTTCCAGTTTTGCCTTCAAGAACTATAGCCCCTTTACCCTTTATTTTCACATTAGACCCATCTCCAAATTTCACATTTCCTGTGATATTTGTGTCCAATGTAGTGAAATTTTCCCTATTTCCTGACATGTGGTTGGAGGCCCCATTGTCAAGAAACCAAATTTCACTTTGACCCTCATTTAACTGATAATTTGTAGGATAAACACTTAATTCATGAAGATGTACTACCTGATCTTTTACCTGTCCTGTAGTGTGATTCACTTCTGTCATTGCCATGAGAAGAACTGGTTCCTCATCAGACTCTGCAATCCCAAGGTGTGCTTCTTGATCCTTTACCTTATGCTTTCCACATTCACTTGCATAGTGCCCAAAATGCTCACACTTGAAGCATTTTATCTTTGACTTATCCTTTTTCTGCCTAGTACCCTTGTCCCTCCTTGAAGAGTTAGATGAATCTGACTTGCCATTTCCACCTGATTTGGCATTCCTGTCACTTTTATCCCACTTCTTCTTGTTCTTGGAATCCTTGTACTTGGCCTGCCATTGAGTGTAAGTCAATAGCAACTGTTCTTCTCCTTTGATATTCACCTGTGCCTTCTTTGTAGAGAGCCTTTCTTCAAATGCCTTTAGTCTCCCAATTGCCTCTTGGATCAACATAGTCTCTAAATCCACAAATTGCTCAATTGATGCAATTATGTGGATGAACTTGTCTGGGACAGAGTTGAGTAGCTTCCTTACTAGAACACTGTCTTCAATCTTGGAACCCAAATCAGCCGATTTTGTTGAAATTGCCAACAGTTTTCCAGCATACTCATCTATACTCTCATTCTCCCTCATTTGCAGAGATTCAAACTCAGCCTTTAGGGTTTGTAATCTTGCTTTCTTCACTCTATCTTGCCCTACATACCGCTGTTTTATGGATTGCCACATATCTTTGGCCGAATCCAAGTTGGAAACCTGCAGGATTATATCCTCAGGTAGGGCCTGAAGGAGAAATGCTATTGCAGCACAATTCTTCTTCGTATTGACGGCTGCCCCCTCAACGGGTTCAACAACATCCCACAGTGAGTGGACATTGAAGATCGCCTTCAATTTTACAGCCCACACACTGTAGTTGGTAGGTGTGAGAAGAGGTACCTGTAGGGGTATTGTGGTCCAATTTTCCCGGTTGTTGCGATTTCCGTTACCGCCGTCTGCCATTGTTGATGAAGGTAAGCCAAACACAGAGAAACGTGGGGATGTTGGGGAACTCGGGGAGCGCCTTGGCGAATTGAGTAGGCGATGAATCTTGAAGAATTAAGACGAGGATCAGCGATCCCCAATTTGGTGAAAATCGAAGAACAATCCAATTCGATCAGAGATCGAATCGGTGATCGAGATTGACAGAGGATCGAGAGATTAATTCGAGGCTCTGATACCAAATATAATTTCAATATCGATCAAATTGATTAACAAAGGAAAGGATCTGATCTTCGAATTAGCTTGAAAGAGTATTAATACACACAGGATTAGACCTAACGGTCATTAACAGAATTTAAAGAAAAACTTACTCCTAGGTCCCTGAACTATCAAGATTTACACTATTGGCACAAACCTTATTAAACACGATTTTAACTAAC
>JBCNJP010011758.1:0-14979 GCA_039602395.1 Deinandra increscens subsp. villosa
AGAAGAATTGTTTGATTACAACAATAAATATTGGTACCCTTTAGTCACGCTTCTATGTGGCTTCAGCCACTGATATTCTAACGTGGCCGTATGATACATATGGTGACGGGACCATTGGTGTCGATTGAAATGGAAATAAAGTGTGGCCAAAGACCTTTGGTCATGGCTTTTTTCGTGGCTAAAGGTGAATTTTGACGTAGTGAATTATCACTCCCTTAGTAGCTTGGACTCCAAACAAAATCTTATCTTGGAATCTAAACAAAATCTTAGAGATGGAAATCTTAGCAGTGCCCTTTATTGTTTACTCAGTTCCCTGACCTTATGTGACCGATGAGCAGCTTGTGGGTCAATCTATTAAGCTAAGTTGACAATCCTTAAATTCCAATGATTTGAGTCCATGTCATAACAGAATACTCCTTTAGATCCATGGAGAATTCTTGTTATCCAGTTGAGTATCTGAAAACAGCAAGAAACCAGGAATAAAAACCAGCAAAAGAAAAAATATCACACCACCTAGAAAGAAGAAAAATACACCACCCGAAATGACAAGTAACATTTAATTGCAACCTTGTTTTTTACACGATGATAAACGCAATACCCTTTATGTCCCCTAGGATGAAAAGCTTATACTAAACATACACATTTGCAATCCCCTACCCTTATGGTATGTTACCCCAAAAAAAAAAACACCAAGATTTTAGTACCTAAAAAATAAACCCCCACCTAGTTAAGATGTGATCAGAAAATATGAAAGTGGTTGTTTTATGTGTTTTGAAGATTCAAAACCAAACGTCCCATGTTTGCCCAATCTAAGTTATGTAAACCCTTTTTCATGTACCATTATCGATAAATTCATTTGGTGCTAACCACAATGTTGAGCCATAACAAATTTAACATTTTATCTTTCTGAAGTGCATGTTTGTGCAGCTTGAAGAGATATGAAAACATGATACTAACAAATAGTCAAAGAAAAAACTGCTACAGTTAACAAAACTAAAATTATTGTAAGTAAAAACAAAAAAAAGACTAAATACTTAAAAGAACTAAAGATAACTATATAAAATATGAAGCTTCTGTCAAATTCAAATTAGATTTTGTAGAAACGGCAACTCTCGGCTAGACGGGTTACTAGGATTGAACCGGTCCGATGGAGAAGACGTGTCTCCTGTGAGTAGACTTGGTGTATGAGGTAAGTTGCTCCAGCCCCGTGCACCCTGGCTGCTTCGGTAGGTTGTCTTCTGGTACCTGGCACGAAGGGAGAGTTAACACATAGGAGGGAGATTGTCCTCCGACTCAGACTGGGACTGACGAGTGCATCATTGCCATCCCAGGTCTACCCTCGTGCATATAAGATGTGAGTGTGGGGATGTGGGGGGGAATCTGCTCAACCGTACGTTCGTGAGAGATGTTTAGTGCGGGAGCTAGTAGTAGTCCGGGGGGATTAAGTATCCTTTCGCAAGTGGTTGGGGAAGGTATTTATAGCGTCTGATACTTTGTCTCAGGCATAATTAATGTGTTGCCCATACCGGGTATGGGCGGGTGTGTCAGTTGTGTAGCCTTAGTATACTTTTCGGGCATAGGCGGCGCATGATTGGCAATCATGGCCAATCATTGCTGCCGGCCTTTGGGCCAGAGGGGTCATGCGGTGCCTCTGCCTGCGCCAACCCTGGCACCTTTTATTTGCGCTATTCCCCTAGTCGTTAAGCCGTGTCGGGCCGGACCTGTGTCGATGGTTGGTTCATCCTGCCGGACCGGACCTACGTCATGAGCCCCCCAGTCCAAAGTGGTGTTGTCTCGTTGTGATCCTTCAGACTAATGGGCCTTAAGAAACCAGATGGGCCGCGTATCGGGCCGACCCACCTAGGCCCTTTGAGCTGTAGTGTCCTCATTGGCCGCTTCCGCGTTACCTGTCACTTCTGGGAACCAAACCGTCGTTGCGCCATTTCTCCCTATATATATTGGTTTACTTGCCTCTGGTGCGTCCAACTTCTACAAATTGTCTTTTTTACTTGTGCATTTTCTTTGCTTCGGTACGTTCACACTTCTTCCTCAATATTTCTTTTTTGTTTAATGGCCGATAACAGTAAGGCCGACATGCACCTTCATTATAGTTTACTGACCCCTGTTACCCTTGACCGAGAGGTGGCCCGGTACGGTATTCCGGAATGTCTGCATCCCACCGTGCCGGACAAGAACCACCGTATTATTGATTGCCCGCCCGACAAGATAGGCTTGTATCTTCAACATTTTTCTTTTGCGCATCTTCGCATCCCTTTTACTGTTTTCTTTCGTCAACTCATCCTCGCCTTGGGTGTTGACATCCGGCAGCTTCCACCTCTCGCTGTGGCCCGAATAACGCAGTTTGGGATGGCTTGTTGGGCCTGTGGTGGTAAACCCACCGTCGGCTTGTTTCGTCAATTTTTTCGGTTAAACCACCAGGGCGATTGGTTTTTTTATAGAGGTTGCGCGTCACGAAGGCGTCGGGCGGCTCTTTAAGACCGTTCCAAGTAGTTTAAAGTCCTGGAAGGATAAGTTTTTCTGGGTGAATGAGGTTTGCTTCAACGGTACGATGCATTGGAGGAAGACGAAGGAGGACTTGGCGCCGTATGACGTTTTCAAACAGTCCTTCGTCGGTGAGCTTCAGAGGAAGCTGATTGATAATCCTATGCCTCTCCGCAAACAGGCGGAGCAGGTCCTTGTTCTTACCGGAGCAAGCGGGAATTGGCTTTTGATATTTACCAATCCTTTGTTTAGGCTGAATGGGATTGGTACGGAGCTGTCTTTACTCCTTCCTTGATTTACTTTTGAATTTGTGCTAATATTCTCTTTTGTTTTTTTTGCAGAAATGGGTTTGCTTGATTACTTGAAGTTTCCTGATGTTGACGCCGTAGAGCACACTACTACCGAAGTCCCTGAGGGTATTCCTCTGGTGACCGAGACGACCGAGGCTCGTCGTTTTACTGATTTCTCCGTAAAGGATGGGGAGCAGGTTATAGCTGGCAAGGATATTGGTGGGGCTACCACCGTGCTTGTGTTGGAGAAGGCAGTCGAGAGGCAGAAGAGGCTGAAGAAGAAGGAGATTGCGGCGGCCAAAGCTAAACGCAAACGTCATGCATCGGGTGATGGTACCTCTTCGAGAAGGAGTAAACGGCCCACAAATGGGTAGGGCGGCTCAAAGAAAGGTGAGAGCCCTTCCGGTGCTGACACCCGCGCCTTGGTGGACGAATCGTCCACCAATGGATCGCCCGACCCCACTTATCGAGAGGGGGACGAGTCGGAGGAGCACTTGAAGGTTGCCCATAATACTGACTCTGGGACGCCTAGCCCGCATGGGCGGGAGGGTCCTACGGCTAGCGACGACGAACTCGTCAAGCAGCTTGAGGATGGTGGCGAACCTGCATCTCCCCCTCGTAGGATGGGGCCCGGAGCCGGGAAGAGGGCCGACAAGATAGCTAAGTTGTTGCGGGACGCGGCCGTTAGCCGAACCACTGATCCGGAGGAAGGGGGATCCTCTGGTGACGATCCCAACACTGTCTATGTCCCGCACTGGGACTTAAAGGTTGGGATGATGTATCTGCCCCCAAGCGTGCTTGGGACTTCGTCCAACATGTTGCGCCGTCCGACGCAGTAGAAAAGGCCCGGGAGGCCAGCCCTGATGCGGCTTTAAAGCGCGTTGTTCTTCATCTTTCGGAGAGCTTCGTGCATACGGCTGACATATTTGAGCGGTACTCTGCTTACCGGCGCTCTGACCGTGACCTGAAACAGGCCTTAAGAGAGCGCTATGCCGAGCTGGCTCGGTGTAAGGCTCAGCTAGCTCTTGTTAATGATAAGGAGGTTAAGAGCCTGAAGGGTCAGCTGACTCGGGTGACCAGCGAGAAGTCGGCGATTGAGAATGACTTGGTGGTGGCCAATGGTCGTGTGAGGGACCTGGAATGGCTATTGGGGGAGAGGGATAAAGAGTTGGAGGCTGAGAGCCAGCGCCGGTGGGAGGAGGTTTCCGCCAAGGTTGTGGAGTTGGAGGAGCTTCGGAAGCAGAAAGCTGGTGTGGATGAGGAACTGGGGTAGGCAGCCATGGCCAACTTGTCTGTCTGGGCGGAGCGCCAGTGGTTAATCAACGAGGGGTTTAAGTCTGTTCTGTTGAAGCTGTTGAAGAGTCATGATTTTGAGAGTGCTCTGGGGGCGGTGCAGCAGGCTTTGTTGGAGATGGGATTGAGCACGGGAGCGGCTAGTGGGTTTGCGCTTGGGTCTTCCGGATATACTTTGAAGGAATGCCCTTTTGTTAAGGATTCTGCGGAAGCCGACCTGAAGGCAGCTGAGCTCGCGTACGAGAGACATCATTACCCTTATCTAGATGAGCTTGCTGCCCTCGCTTCAGAGCTGTTGAATCTTTTGAAGGCTTTGGAGCCGAAGAGTGCTCCGACCCAGAAGCCTGCCAAAGGGGCCGAAGGTACTGGCAAAGGTTCAAAACCGGCTGGCAATGTTTAGTTTCCTTGTAATTTGTTTGGCTTCGGCCCTGCACTATAAATTTGGAAATGTTAATATATGAACTTTTTATTCCTCTTGAAGCATGCCGTTGTTTAATTAATATGTCTATGTTGCCGTTAAGAGCGGTTTTTATCACACAGATAAAAAGGACTTAAAAAGTGGCTAAGTGTGTGCAAAATGTGTTTAGCAAATGACACCCCTTTTTAATTTTTAGCGAATTACTAACCCATTTGACCCATTATCATATAAACACTACCTGAGTTGACCAACATTGTTTCTTTAGTATGTAAGATATTACAATCAACAAAGGGCTTCAACAAAGACATTTATTCAGGTTCATCACTACATGTCTATGTGGGACTGAAGACTAAGGGAGGCTCTTAAGAAGATGCAACAAATAATAAAGGACACAATACACATAGATGTGTGCTATCTGGTTTCACATGCGTCATTTAAATACATAAAAGCAAAAGGAATAGTAACTATGCATTGAACTGCCGAAAAACTGGCTTACCTTCAAGTTAAATACATTTTATGAACATATTAGTTGGATGTCTATCTGTAAAACAATTATGAGAATAACTCGCTAATAACAGTATTAAAATTACTTTTTTAGGAGGAAGAAAGGAAAAAGGAACCGCCAAGTGTGAATGCAGATATAAGAGACCGCCATTGATTGTATTGTATCTCTAAGAAGACCACGAGTTACTGATTTCGACTCTTTGTCACTAATGTCTCAAATTTGCCTTTTATCTACCCTGCTAAAGATTCCAACTTAAGTAAAAAAATATTAAGCAATTCAATCAATAATGCATAAGTGTAATATAACAACTAATGAGCTATCAATAAGGTTACGAAGCAAAAACTGACGTGCAACATGAAAATCAGAAAACATTGAGAGCCTGAAATATTCTAAAACTTTAAATAAAAAGATGCAAGTATTTACTATAACATCAATTTTCAAACACTGTGAGTATCATAGGCAAATGGAAATAAAAATCGTGGAAGCAGCGCGAGAGATAGGTTAAAGACGATGAAGACAGTGACAGAATGAGCAACAATGGGGTATAGGGTTTTGAGCATCGACGGGTTAAAAGAAAAACGGATGGGTATATGACCGGATTTTAGGATCCGTGTGCTTTTTTTGGTGTGGCTAAAGTAGTCAAAAATTTGGGCAGGAAATTGAGCCCTATAGAGGCAAGAATAATGAGGCCTGCAATATTAAATGTTATTTATAGTGTTGGGCTTGTAATAGTTAGTAAAATGTCATGTGGGCTAGATTGTAATTAGCTTTAGATATTAGGCCCAGTCCGGTTTAGTGATTAGGGTTATGTTTGTTATAAAAGCAAACTTAACCCCTCATACCAACGGTTGGCTATTTAAGAGAGAGTCAATTGCAGAGCCAAGAGGGAGCCTAGGGGAATTCGATTTTCTCTAGACAAGGGTGTACTAGACGATTTGTTGAACAATCATGTGCATCATTAAAAGTAATCAATTGGTTTGTTTGATTTTCTTTGTGTTCACTTTTATGTTTTTCGTCTTTCATCTTGAATCACTAATCTAAACGGATTCCGCACGTTTAGATTAGACATTGATATCGTGTGGGGTTGAATCGATCCTACAATTGGTATCAGAGCCAAGAAACTTCGTTTTGAGGCTTCGTTTCGAGGCTCTGAAGAACATTTTAGGGTTCTTATTACATTATCGTGTTTGATCTTATGTTTCCCTGTTCACAAGTCATTTGAATTGGTATTAATTTTACATCGAATCTTGTCATTTAAAATTAGAACAAAAAAAAATTCTGCATTTTTGTTTTGCATATATTTCTCCTTGATTTGCGTATTTCACATATTTGGAAGTTGGTGACCGATACTTAGTTTAATTTTATTTTAAAGGGAAATGAAATATTTTCGTTCTGAAGATGACTGACACGTGTAAGGCTGAAGTGAAAGACATGATCCAAGGTGATGTGCTTGGTAGGCTCAGTTATAAAGACAAAGGTATGTGTCACAACACTTAAAGATAAAGTATGACATCTAACGGGAAACACACACTTAGATTAAGTGCATGTTCTTTTTGACAGTGAAATTGTTCCCGATACACACGCCAGACTCCAGAGTGTTGAATCGAAAATCTCAAAAGTCGGCGTCCCCTTTGTTTTGTGTGAGCAAAGACCTGGGGATGTCAAAGACGTTTGTCAGTCTCACCTCTGCTTTGCGTGAGCAATGACCTGGTTAGTCTGTATTAACGTGCTTGCAGATCATTGTTGTTTTTGTCAAAAATTCACAAAGGAATTTCGTATTCCAAACTTAGAATGTGAGGTAGTGTGCTTGTCAATATGCTTGAAATGTAAAGTTGAACACAAGGATGTATCGAGCGAAAAATCCAAGATCCTTCGAGTTGCCTCTAGGAATCCTAGCAAAAAAACCTCGGGAGCCGGCCTGAAGAGCCTGCTACCTAACACTTTTATTGATAACTGAATGAAAAAATACAACGGGTTGGAGGTTTGATCGATCAGAACTATGTGATACAATGTTGTGCGTTCGTAAGTGAGCTAAAGTGTGTTCAATGTGTGTTCCTACTGATCGAATCCTCGATTTATATAACAAATACAATGATAACAAACTTTCCGGGATTCCCGGGATCCTAACGTCCAACTAACTCGACCGTTATGAGTCCTCTTCGTTCACTTGGTCCACGATCTGCTGTAGCTGGAGCTTAAGTTTCGGAAGTAGTTATTGACTTTGTTGGTGCCTGGTCAAATAAACACGTGGCAAATATGAGGGTTAGCAAAATAAAATAAATCAGGATACCTGATGAATGGGATTCCCAGACGATAATTGGATTCCTGAACTGCGTGAGCTTCCTGAGAGCATCCTGAAAATATACCCTCAACAACTGTATATAATTTACACCCCAAAAGATGCCAATGTGCACAACAAAAGAGACCCTCTAGCGTCCAAAACCCTTCAGCCCTGACTTTGCGACTAGGCTTATGTGTTTGATGAAAGGTTACCACCTGACTGAAAAACACCTCTAAGTTGAAATCATGCAAGTCTTTGTATATTATCCCTATCTCTTATGATATGTTCTTTCTCCTCTCAACCAAGTCTTGAGAGAAGATTCAAAACTCTAGATATGGGAATGTGAAAATATGTGGTAGGGAATGATCAAACTTGATATACAGCACATATTAATTACCTAGGATTTGTGTGTGACTAGCTTATGTTCATAATTAATATACCTAAAAGATAAATAAGTGACAAACAGCCTGGAAACGAGGGACATGGGTCTCAAGAGGATCAAAATACCGGCAATCACCTAGACATGTTCGAGTAACAGATGTTGAAAAGGGTTTCTCAGTTCAGACAAAGACGGTTTGATCCCAAATAAAACCTTCTCGTTAGTAATTTGGTATGCTTGTTTTTAATTTTATTTTTCTTTTGAGTATTCTTAAGTTTTTAATGTTTGTTTTACAACCATGGCCAGGCTTACTTAAATGTTTTAATATGTTTTTGTGGGTTTTGTGCAAGAAAATATGCCCCCTCCCAAAAATGACCCGTTTTTTAGGGGGAGAAGAGGAGATAAGAAGTGAGATAATAGACATTATCTCAGGGGGAGATATGTATATCTCAGGGGAAGTGAGTGTGAAGTGTCCTCGGGTTCAGGGGAAGTATTTATAGGAAACCCGTAACCTATGTTAGAACCAGTCATCATTTTCTGGTTAGTGTTTGTTCCATGTTGTGCATTGCAGGTTAAATGTAAAAGAAATGTCATGGAAAAGAAAATTCAAGGACTCTGTTGATAAAAACTCTGTTGCTGTTGCTATTCATGTTGAAGAACCAGCCGGAAAAGGACTTACCCTACTAAAGAATTTGATGCTTAGGGGAAGTTTGTTGGTTCAAATGAAGCTTTCAAGATCAAGAAGAAACTGTTCACAATTTAAGGGGAAGCTAAATGCAGACATTTCAAGAACTACAATCAAGATTGCAAAGATAGAGGTTTTCAAAATTTATCCTCTGGATTCAAAGACATGTGAAGACAGTTATCGATGATTCAGCAAGGACCAAAGATCATTAAAAAAGAGGAAAGTGCATGGGAATCCTCCTCTCAATACTTGTTTATCCTTAGAAGTCCAAGTTGATGCTGATAAAGAGATAGCTCTCAAAAGTCTCTCGTTGCTGCACAATGAAGATTGTTAAAGAAAGAATCTTCATCTAGACAAGTTCAAGCCAATGGAAGTTTGCAAAGCTGAAGACTGAAAGTCAAAGACATTTAATATCACAAGCCACGGGGAAGATTGTAGAGGCAAGAATAATGAGGCTTGCAATATTAAATGTTATTTATAGTGTTGGGCTTGTAATAGTTAGTAAAATGTCATGTGGGCTAGATTGTAATTGGGCTTGGATATTAGGCCCAGTCCGGTTTATAGTGATTAGGGTTAAGTTTGTTATAAAAGCAAACTTAACCTCTCATAATAAGGGTTGGCCATTCGAGAGAGAGTCAATTGCAGAGCCAAGAGGGAGACTAGGGGAATTCGATTTTCTCTAGACAAGGGTGTACTAGACGATTTGTTGAACAATCGTGTGCATCATTAAAAGTGATCAATTGGTTTGTTTGATTTTCTTTGTGTTCATCTTTTATGTTTTTCGTCCTTCATCTTGAATCACTAATCTAAACGGATTCCGCACGTTTAGATTAGACTTTGATATCGTGTGGGGTTGAATCGATCCTACAAGTCCACGCTACAAGATAAAAGACTTTTAGTGACTAAAAAAAGAGTAAAAAAAGTAAAAAAACAGTCACTAAAGCACTAAATACTTTCTCCTTCTCAAATAAAAAGTGTCACTATCGGAACGGTCACTATAAGTTTTTATTTACTCTAACTTTAGTCACTAAAAGTCTAATATTTTTTTACTTTAGCTTGAGTCATTAAAAGTCCAATATATGACTTTAATTGATATTATCTAAAGTAAATCATCACCATGAATCAACGTTTATCGTCATCAACAAAACGATATTCTATCTATTTACATGAACATGATCAAATCAGAGGTCAGAGAAGGGAAGATCGCGATGATTACGAGATCTTATACCTGAATTGACACGGCTGAGCTGCGGCGCGTGTTCCGACAACCCTCAGTGGTGCCTCCGCGGCGCTTTTTGCACTTGTTCCGTTGGATTCTGAGCTGTGGCGCTTGTTCCGGCAACCTCAGCAGCTCCCCGACGCTTTTTGCGTTTGCTCCGATCGATTCTTAAGATTCTGGTGATTTTTTAATTAGGGCTGACTCTTAATTAGGTGACTTCTAATCGTAGCGATAGTCTTCAACGCTGTTCCTTTGTTCCGAAGATTAAAAAAATAAAAAAAATAAAATAATGTTTAATTATTGAATTATTTTAAGTTATTAAAACCAAGAGACACAAAATGTCATTTAATTTGTTGTGCCAAGAAAAATCATGATGATGCTACATCAGCAAAATTATTTTCATTCATTTGAATAGTGATAGCTTTTAATATTAGATAAGAATCCAACACAAGTTATGCATAATGACATAAAATGAAATACATAATGTCTAAGGAAAAAAAAAACATTACAGCTTTAACATTGTGGCAACTGATGATCTTGTCTACTTTACGAAATACATGGTATTTATTAAATACTTGTCACCCTTATAATTTCATTAAACAAGTAACAATGTTACAATCTTTATTTTATTTGTTTATTTAACCATTAAATTCCGACTTCAAGATCGAGTCGTCGTTCTTCAGACCTAAACACACGTACTCAACCCCGAAATTTATCATGTCAACTCGACCGAACCCCCACCAGCCTTCATCGGGACCTCAATATCGTTATAATTCGAAAACCTCGAGTTCTCGAGCCGTTCACCTTGTCCCCAGATCGCGTACGCCTCCTCCCCATGAGCCGCCTCGTCTCCAATCTCCATATCCTCGTCGGACATCCTCAACGGAACAAACAGTTGCACAAACAAACACACTAAACTTGTCATCACAACGTTAAGAACGACCACAAACAAAATCCCAAGCAGTTGAATACCCATTTGCCTAACTCCGTATCGGATGCTTTGCGACGTCCCACGGTGCAAACCTACGAACAAACCCATGTATCTGTTTGTATTTCCGTAGAATAATTCACATAAATGTGGCTCTGAGAACAGGCCGGTGAGAATGCCGCCTAGCGAACCGGCTATCGCATGGGTGTGTAGGACCGCCATTGTGTCGTCAACCTTCTGGAGGAGCTTGGATCGCTTGTGGATCACCATCATGGTGAACCATGGTATTGAACCCGACATAAGTCCCATTAGTATCGCAGAGTATCCTTGCACCACCCCTGAATTAAAGTCATTAATTAATTAAACCGATTTAACTAATTATATATTAATCTTGATCGAGCTAGCTATATATACTACTTACTAGCGTTTTCCTACGTACCTGCAGCCGGGGTGATGCAAACTAGACCGGTGATCATGCCTTGAACGGCACCGATTACGGAAGCTTTCTTAAAGAAAAGAACATCAAGGATGAGCCATGTAAGTAGGCTTGTGGCTGCACAGACGTGGGTGTTCAAGACGGCTAAGGATGCGTCTATGCTGGCAGCATAAGGGTCACCACCATTGAACCCGGTCCAGCCCATCCATAAGAGCCCAGCACCGGCTAACATAAGAATGATGTTGTTTGGAGGAAATCGTTCTCTATCCTTTGTTAATCTTGGACCAACCTGACCCACCCAAACACAAACAAGATAATTAATTAAAAAGGCCAGTTTTTAGTACTTGCTTCTATTTTCACACCGTCAAAAAAAAAAAAGTCAAAACGGTTTCACTATTTTTTAGAGCACGTGTGACTTTTAAAACTTTTATTATTAATTTTTTCTTTTTTTAAGTTCGAACAATCGTTTAAAAGGATCAAACGCCCATGTGGAGGTGATGTAGAATCAGATTTTAGATTGTATAGAAATATATCATCCTTGTAATTATGATGATCATCATATTACCAACTGTTGAGATTTAAACGGTTTGTTGTCACGGTCTAACGGTTTGAAATCTAACGGCATTGGGAATGAAAGATAGGTGTTAGGGTTGTCTTAAAGGTCTCATGTTTATGGAGGGTTTTATCATAATTAGTGTGTTTCCTCTACAATTGATGAATTTGAATAATGTAACGCAGTTCAATTACTTATTGGACTCGCTAGTCGATGAAACTTTAAAAAAAAAAATTTGAAACTTGAAACATATTGGGTACGAAACTTGTATTTTATCTTTTATCATTATTTTTTTTTTCGAAACATAGTTATAGATATGTTTTGTTATGAACAATCCAATCATATAAATTTTGTAATATAAAATGATGATTTTTAAAAGAAAAATGGTTCAACTATCAAAACAAAACAGTTGAACCATCAAACCAGTAAAACGGTAAAACCGGCCAGCTTGATATGTCCTTCTCCGCAAATTGGCCTGACTAGATTTTTATTGTTATAAGTGTAGTTTTACGGTTAGATTCACATACCCAATAAGCAGCAGTGAAACCAGCAACTCCAGAAGATAAATGGATGACGTAACCACCGGAGTAGTCGATTATTCCCATTGTAGATAACCAACCCGTAGTAGACCAGATCGTAAACGCGCCAACCGTGTAGGAAAACGTCAGCCAAAGTGGCACGAACAACATCCATGCATAAAAGTTCATCCTTCCCAAAACCGCACCCGCTATCAGAATCAAAGTGATAGCCGCGAAAACAAATTGAAAAAATACCATAGTCGCGTTTGGAAAGAATCCAAGAAACGCCTGTTTGAAAAGATACTCTTGCATGACAGCAGCATCGATCCGTCCCCATATCGGGACGAGCTTCTCCCCAAAAGAGAGCCTGTAACCCCATAACACCCAACAAACAAGAACCATGGCAAAAGCATAGAGAGCCATGAAAGCCGAGTTGACCGCCCATTTCTTCTTAACAGCTCCACCATACAAGATTATAAGCCCTGGGACACTTTGGAGGCCGACAAGTGTGGCTGCCATGAGTTGCCATGCGTTGTCGGCCTTGTTCATCCAGGGTGGGCTCGCATCACCAGGCAACAAGTTTGGGGGGAAAGCAAATGGAGCCGGTGGTGCGGGTGGTGAACTCATGTCTACTTTAATTGCGTATTAGTTGAAGCAAAGCGTTCAATGGGTTCTTTGAATTCAAGAGAGAATGGGAGGTATATATTGCATTCTCGAAAAGGTTATATGGTTGATTCTCACGATACATTGTTAATTTCTATGTGGAATGTCTATTTTTTTGTTGTTGTCAAGAACTTGTACAGATTCTCCATAATTATTTTACTTTAAATTCAATATATATGCAAACACAGTTCTTTCTTAAACTAATAAATTGTTTGAGAACTACATAAGACATGCATATATAGTTTCAAGTATACAAAACTAAAAAACATCGTCTCATTTAAATATTTTCACTGTTTCATTAACTTTATTATTTTTTTTAACGGCAAACACTCAGTCACTCGAGGGTCTGATCATGGTAAACGATGCTACCTACGACACGCTGCGATCACAGGCCGTGCGAGTAACCAGGACCCTCTATGTTGCATATCCATCCCAGAAGAAACCAAACCGCCCCAAAGGCCCATTGTGGTAAAACATCTGATTCACCTCTATAATTATTCATTCATCATTCATTTTTTGTCTCTGATGGAATTTGAATCATTGACCTCCACATTGAAAGGCAAAATAATGACGTATCTAAGGTATATATTCATATAAGTGTATGTTTTAAAAATAATGACGTATCTAAGAGTTATGAAGTTTAAAAAATAAGGGGAATTTAATAAAAAGTCAAAAATGTCATTCCATTATTTATTTTCTTTAGTTTTTCTCTATTATTTACCCATGAAATCTTTGAGACATAGATCTTTATTTAATTGAAGATCTAATGACTGTGATTTCTTTTTATCATTCTTATTAAAACTAAACTTCTCACAATAAGACCACCCTATAAAATAAACCTTATTATATATTTAACCTAATGGTATACAAGTTTTTTTTAATATTTTCACTTAAGTCAATCACTCTTTTTTCAATCTACAAAAATACTTTTAGATATTCTTCTATTCATTTAAGTTTTTTTTTTAGATTTTACGATCTGTGTGATGCCGCGAGGATAACGCAAGTATACAAAATAGTGACATTACGGAAATACAAAAAGAGTAAGCAGCGTCATTAAAGTTAAAAGGCTAGTTAAATATACCACAAAAAATAGGCCTAAAAGTCACGGTGTAAAATCAACTAAAAGTAATCGGATGCTTTAAAATAAATTAAAACGATATAAAAATTAATAATAAAGACCGTCACGCAAACTAAAACAATTAAATACCTAAAATTAACGATGTAAAACTAAAACTAAAACAAAAAAAAAAAACTTTAAAAAACGATTTGGTTAAAACAAAAAAAATTACTTATGTTACGTGACAACACCACGTAACGGCAAGTGAACTAATCATTTGGCGTCACCTTATGCAAATATTACTATTCCCACGGGGTTTAACTTTGTTTTATTGGAGTAATGTTACATTTATTAATTTTAAAATTAATTTATCTGAATAAAACATAATAAATATTGATTACTATTTAGCTTAATTTCTTTTTAAGTTAACAAAAAGTTCGGAATACTATTAAAGATTATGCTATGTGTACTCATAACCCTCATGACCCTCATAACTCTCCTACTCATTATTATGTAATAATTACCTAAATTTTTTTCTAATGTAATTTAACTTTAAACAAAATAAAAACTTCATTAAATTAAAAATAACATTACATAAACTAAAAAAAAATGACATGGTTGGAAATAAAAGACATACTCAGGAAAAAAAACTTCAATAGAAATTAAAAAAAAATAGCACAACTAGATTCTTAAAAAAAATACTAGAGCTCATATTGTTCCTTGATTTCCTCTCGGATTTGCAATGCGAAGCTTCGGGCGGGTTCTTCTCCGGGGAGCGGTTGCATGAGCCTTGCCAAGTCTTTTTCTTTTTGCCGAATGTTTACGGCAGTAACTTGTTGCGCCTTAATTTACAACAGGCGATTAAATCGCTCCTTCATTTCTTCTCGGTGGGCGGTGTAGTCGGAGGGCGCTCGACTAGTCAAAGATGAGGATGCTCGCTTCGCCTTTGCCTTGTCCCAACTAAGCGGCCTAGGAAGCTCAAGTTCAACATCCTCGTCGTAGTCGTTCAAATCAAATACCCGAGCGTCGGACATATTAGGAGATTCGGAAGTGGCGGAAGATGACGTTTTTTTTCTTTTTGCTCGTCTTGTCCTTTTTGTAAGGCCCACTTGGTCCCTCCACTTTGAGCTATCGTAAAGGACTCGCCAAGTCGTAAAGTTGTTAAACGCCGGTGCATTGGTTCGATACTCCATCAATGTCGCTTCAATGATATCGGCGTCGTATGCACCGCTCGGCCGATTATTTTTAATCC
>JBCNJP010011759.1:0-14977 GCA_039602395.1 Deinandra increscens subsp. villosa
TTATACTAAAAAAGCATCGTATATTGAAAATTTGATCTTCCTGGAAACAATTGCTTCTTCGTGTTCTTTGAGTTGGAAAATTAGATCGAAATTGAGCAGTTGGAGAGGTTAAAGAACAGAAGACGGAGCCTGACCGCGAAGACTACAATGAAGAGAAGACGGAGGTGAGCGTAATGACCTTATTACCCATTTGGACCGTCAGATGACCCGGGTCAAGTTACTTGATTTTTTATTTTCTCTATTTTAATTTTCTTCTTTTAAAAGCATGTTTATTTGCGTCTCCCTTATATTTCAATGTTGTTATTTAACACTTCAAGGGATTTTAATTTTTTGTTTGTGTGTTTAGTTTGTTTGTCTGCTTGTTTTGTTTCTATTGTGATAGGGGCGTATCACTCGTATCTTATTGTTATTGTTTGTTTTGTTCTTTTTTACTGCTTACTATACTTATCTAGCGTCTCGCTAGCTTTTTATGGTATTTATTGGTGCTATTCAAAAAAAAATTTAACACTTCATGATCAATTTAAAAATCCCTTGTAAACATAAATCTTAAAAAAGATCTCTATCTTTATAAATAATGATATTAAATAACATTTTCCGCTAATTAAGTTTAAGTTTCATACCGGTTAAATACATATCGGTTAATTAAATTAATCTTTATCATTCAATCATCTTGTTTGGTTAGAAAATGGAAATGTTGTTTATAGCTAGTAAAAACAAAGTAATCGAATATAATTTTATCGTCATTTGCATTTAAAATCAATATATCTATTTTATATTTGTATTTTCTTTAATTTTTTATTTTTTATATTTAACTTTTTATTAATTTATTTTTTATTATATTTTTTAATTTTTTTGTTTTTATTTTATTTATTTCTTAATTTTATTTTCTATTTTACTTTTATTTTTATTATTTTTTCTTTTTGTTATTATATTTATTTTATTACTGCTTCTAAATTTTATATTATATTTTTGTTTTCTTTTTATTTGTTTTTATTTTTATATCTTGTTCGTATTTTTTTCATCATGCTATTGACTTTTTATATATGAAATTTTAACTTTATATTATAAGGACTCATTCTTTTATCTCGTCTATGGTCCAAATCTTTTTTTAGAGTTTTCGGAGCCGCCCCTGTCGGCATACAATGTTTTAAAAACCGGTTTTTTAGTTGAACCGGAAAACTTTCTGGGGCCGGTTCGACCGGTCGGACCGGTTGGACCGGCCGGTTGAACCGGTTAGGGGATTTTTATATATACTTTTATAAAAAAATGTTAACAAATTTGTAGACCACAACGAAAATAGTTAAAATACAATGATAATCCACTAAAAAATAATACCAAATAGGTATTTCATAAGATAATATAAGTTTTAAACTTTAAAATATAATAAAAAATAACAATAAATAAAAATGTCAGAAAACCGGTTGAACCGGGAAAAACCGGAAAACCGCCCGGTTCAAAACGGTCCGGTTATGTCCAAAGGACCGGGGATTAAAAAACCGGTATGATGACCGGTTGGCGGTTGAACCGGTTTTTTAAACATTACCGGTATATATAACGGAGGAGTAAACCCACAACCGAAAAAACACCCTAACTTAATCTTGAATCTTAAACGGCACTCGAACCCACTCCGTTAATTTTCTCATGTAGACCCTCCCGCACACTTCAAGCCTTCAATCGAGTTAGACGTGGCCGGATGGTTTGATAACCTGATATTTGGCAGGGAGTTGTTGAGGCGTGGTTGGTGAGTGTAATGGTTATATATTAATTTCAACTGGGTCCCTATACTATTCATATCATGCAGTTTTACCACCCATTTTATTACATTTGAAACTGTGAGTCTCTGACGGCTTATATTGAGTGAGCAACATATATCTTAATATCCAGATGCTAGTAAATAGGATTGTGGCATAAATGACGATCATCTTTTGATAATTTCAAATCAAAAAGGTCAATTTGAGTTAATTCAAAGCAAATAATCAATTGATTATAATTTGGTTCGCTCAAATTATGTTTTCACATTAGCAATCAAAATGTTAGTATACTATAATAAAATTTGTTGTTCTGTGGCATATTCCTTTAAGTAACAATAAATATAGCAAGTAGCGGATCAATCACGTTATATGTTCAATAAAAGAGCCTCACGATTTATCAATATTAGATAGATACAATACTCTAGTTATGTGGCCCTTTGAAGTTTTGTTCTCCCAGATGTTTTAATTATTTGTTAATATGATATGATGGTTTTTCTTTCAAACAAGCCCAAACGATTTTAATATAAGCTATTAATAACAAAATCAATAATATGTACATAGGCAATTAGTCATAACCTCGTTTATCAGATCCTACCTATGTACAAATCGTTTTCCTGAATTCTCACTCAAGTTTAGTTAAAAAGGTTTCAAAACCGAACAACTTAATTCACATAATCCAAGAACCAACATTATCAACTATTTGTTTAACTATAATTAAACTTCATGTGCTAATGAATAGTTCTTTAGCATTATTGGGCCATGTAACTCTAATCATTAGATGCCACGTGTCATGCTCATTATATTATTTTGTTACGTCGTTTCCTTCTAAAGTCATTGTAGTCATTTTGTGTTTTCTTTACAACATTTCTTTATAATGTCGTTGCACAGTCATTATCTAATTGAGTTTTCTTTACGTTTTGTTTTACGTCGTTGCGCAATTATTTTGTATTTGCTTTTTCTTTAGGGTTATTTTTTCTAACGTTGTAGCGCAGTAATTTTATATCTATGTTAAATAATGTTTTGTCAATGCAATCCTTTTATATACCCGTATTATCCTATTAAAAGACACGGACAATAAAATCTAATAAAATCTAGTTAACAACAAAGGCAATATATATCAAGTGTTGAATATGATAAATGACCAACATCTAGGGGCTTGTTTTGCTATAATCTTGAAAGTGAAAGGGGCTAAACGTATTATTCTTGCATTATAAAAGAAGCAACCGATCTACCAATTTTGGTGTGCCATCCCTCAGTGTGTTGTGAATCGATCAGACCAAAAGATCGTAGACAACACAACACACTGCTGAACCTTCAGATCACCCGATTTTTCTCAGAGAAATGAAGGTAATCGAGAAGATCCTCGAATCCACGGCGGCCGGAGATGCCGGAAAAGTGGTGTTCTCCTTCGAATTCTTCCCTCCGAAAACGGAAGAAGGCGTTGAAAACCTGTTCGAAAGGATGGAGCGAATGGTGGCTCACGATCCTACATTCTGCGACATCACATGGGGCGCCGGTGGTTCCACGGCGGAGCTGACTTTGGAAATCGCGAGGAGAATGCAGAATTTGGTGTGTGTGGAGACTATGATGCATTTGACCTGCACTAATATGCCCGTGGAGAAGATAGATCACGCTTTGGAGACTATTAAAAAGGATGGGATTCAAAATGTTTTGGCTCTTCGTGGTGATCCGCCACGTGGACAGGATAAGTTCGTTCAGATCCAGGGCGGATTTGCCTGTGCTCTCGACCTGGTATGTATCACAATTTTTTGTGTTTTATATTTTTGATTTAATTGGTTAATTGGATTTGAATTTTGGTTTTAATTGAAATTGAGCCACCGACATTATCTGAATTTGTGAATTTGGAATTGAGTCACCGACATGTATGCACTAGCTTCTTGCTACTCTTCTTGGAGTTTACTAGTTACATACATATTGAATTGAGGAACTGTGAAGTCTAATTTCAGGTTGTGGCATTAGGCAGAGTACTTTTACCAATTTGGGTGAATTTTAGCTTTTGAGACTTTTATAATTACAGGTTTCATATGTGATTTTTATTTTTAAACAATGTTGGGTGAATTATAGCTTATGAGATATGTGGAGTCATATATGAATATGCCAGATAAATTTAGCTTCCGAGATTTGGAAGTCAGTAGTAATAACTTCTTTAGCATGATATATCTATGAAGAACTTAACATCCCAGTGCATAAAAAAATCCATGGAATCCTTAACCATGTTAAGTGATATGTTTAGGCTGTATGAGAATGATTGTAATGATCATGTATAATCCATAGTTTCTAAACGGTTATTGGGGTTTTTGTAGGTGGAGCATATCCGCAAGTCATATGGTGACTATTTTGGCATAGCTGTTGCTGGTTATCCAGGTTTCCATCTCAATTCATTTTGTCTTTATTTATAGATAACTGAATTTCATATAGTGATAGTGGTATTATTTGTAGACATTGCCCTATTTTCTATTTTAGGGTGGATATTTTGTAATTTATGTTTTTAATGAAATTTAAAAGTTTTGATTCTCAGAGGCACATCCTGAAGTAATTGAAAGCAATGGCTTGGCTACACCAGAAGCATATGCGAAGGATCTTGCTTACCTTAAGAGAAAGGTACAGTTTTGTTTTCAGAATTAGGTACTTTGATGTAATTTTCTAGGGATTAGGACAATGAGCAAGCTACAAAGATGTTAGGAGAAGTGGAGAACTTAAAGAATACATTTTGAAGGTTTATCAAACAATTAGTTACTTAAATGATACTCCCTTTCTGTCAACCCCTGGTTAAGTAAATGCATAGAAACCATCAATGGTACCATCAAAAGTTAATCTATCAGTTATTTGGACGGTCATTTTGTTGGGCTTATACTAATGCTAATCTGAGTTGAAAAAGAAACACCATGAAACCAAGTCAAATCCCTTCTCCAAACCCTGCTAGATGAAAATTCAAGTTTCTCAGAAGGCATAATAAAAAGAAAGTTCAAGCATGATTTGACTATTTAACTATATTTGGAGTTGAGATTATTGCCATTTTTAACTTATAAACGGGATTTCGTATTGCAGGTTGATGCTGGAGCAGATGTGATTGTCACTCAGCTTTTCTATGATGTCGACAATTTTCTCAAATTTGTGAATGATTGTCGGCAAATCGGTATAACCTGCCCCATTGTTCCCGGCATCATGCCCATCAACAACTATAATGGCTTCATTCGCATGACTGGTTTCTGCAAAACTAAGGTATGCTGTTTTGTAAACTTGATGTTCTAATTTAATGTTTTTATATTTCATGTTGCTTTTGAAATGGGCGCGAAATTTACACTTTCAATTGCATTCATGTAACTGACTTACTACAGATCCCATCTGAAATCACTGCTGCTTTGGAGCCCATCAAGGATAACGAGGAAGCTGTTAGAGCTTATGGAGTTTACCTTGGAACTGAAATGTGCAAGAAAGTTATGGCTAGTGGAATCAAGACGTTGCATCTTTATACACTCAACATGGAGAAGTCTGCACTCGGAATTTTGACCGTAATGATTTTCTTCAATATTTTTTAATATAATAGATGCTTCCAAGTTAAATATGTAAACTTACATTAGATCTACCATGCAGAATCTTGGATTGATTGAAGAAACCAAGATATCAAGGCCACTTCCATGGAGGAGGCCTACCAATCTTTTCCGCCTTAAAGAAGATGTTAGGCCAATATTCTGGTATGCAACATAGACATGAATTTATAAGTCGAATTACCAACAGTTTTCTACATTGTGTGATGCCTTTATATAACTTGATTTGTTTCCTTCTATTTTGATAGGGCCAATCGTCCTAAGAGTTACATAACAAGGACTACTGGATGGGAACAATATCCACACGGGCGTTGGGGCAATGCTTCTAATGCATCATATGGAGCATTAACCGACCATCAGGTACATACAATTAACAACTTTTGCACATGTCTGGTAGATCTGCCTACAATTATATGAAAGTTGCTACATGTCATTTTTCATAAAGTTTTCTTGGTGTAGTTGCTAATTTTTTCCATTATCACATATCAGTTACCATGATCCTGTTAATTATTTCATATTTTAAAATGTCATCATATAAACAATAGTTATGGGGCTTTTTCGATGGAGCTCTGAAAACCGAATCTTATTCCTTCATTATATAATCTTCTCTCATATGCGGAGTTCATGCGACCACGTGCCCGTGATAAGAAAATTCAAGAAGAGTGGGTAGTCCCTTTGAAAAAGTTTGATGATATTACTGAGGTATTGTGTTTATGCTTAAATTTATTTAATCTTTGGAGGTTAATGACAACTTTTGGGGGAATAAAAGAGCCTAACCTGAACATTTTATATCAGAAATTCATGAAGTACTGCCTCGGGCAACTGAAAACCAGCCCTTGGTCTGAACTAGATGGACTTAAGCCGGAAACAAAGATTATTGATGAACAACTAGCTTCAATAAACCTCAAGGGTTTCCTCACCATCAACAGCCAACCTGCCGTTAATGGAGCGAAATCTGACCTTCCATCCGTTGGTAAGACTTTACTTGAGCATAAATTCACGTATTTGTGGCCAATCTTTTCAGCCAAAATAGTTTACTTGTTGCAATTAAAGTATTGTTCTAGCAACTATGTAAAAATAAACTCACCACTTGTAAAACGAGCAACTTTGCAGTTGGAGCAAATTATGGTAATTAATGAAAGAAGCAGATAAAGTGATAAACCATGCCATTTTTTGTTGAAAATTGTTAAATTGCTGATTCTTGCAAAATCAACCATGATGGTAAATAAGTTTTAAAAATGCCTACTTAAAGCAATATCATTTGTTTTGGCTTTGAAGGATGGGGCCCGGCAGGTGGGTATGTTTACCAGAAAGCATATGTAGAGTTCTTTTGCTCTAGTGACAAGTTAAACGCTCTGGTGGAGAAATCAAAGGCATACCCTTCCCTCACATACATAGCAGTGAATAAAGACGGGAATTTGGTGTCGAATGTGGGAGAAAATGATGTAAATGCAGTTACATGGGGAGTATTCCCTGCCAAAGAGATCATTCAACCAACTGTTGTTGATCCTTCAAGCTTCTTAATATGGAAGGATGAAGCCTTTGAAATCTGGTCAAGAGGATGGGCACAATTGTATTCTGAGGATGATTCATCTAAATCACTTCTTCAAGAGGTTTGCTTTCTTCTCTATTGTGACATTTGTTATAAATGATTAAATATGTGGAATAGAAAAGATTAGGTTGAAAGGAAAGGGTGGGTAGACAGGTCAAAATCTGTCCAAAGTGTTTTTACTGCAGTAGAACTAAATATGTGTTTCCGAATTGTGACAGTTAAGACTGCTGTAATAAAAAATCACAGAAATAAGATGTGTTTTTTACTGTTGAGCCTTATTATGTGAATGATGGGGTTACAGGTACAGAGCACTTACTACTTGGTCAGCTTGGTCGATAATGACTACATCAACAGCAACTTGTTCACTGTTTTCAAGGACCTCTAAACTTGTTCACCAATCAATCTCCATAGATAGAGTAATTGTAACTCTCTATTTTCACGGCTTTCTTGTATTGTAAGCAACCTATCCGATTAAAGAAGAAAGAGCATAAGAGGTCATGATTGGTTAGTATGTGTACAAGATACAATGCATATTGTATCATGGCTTATAATAGTGTAATATCTTTATGTATTGTTATTGTTATATCATTATTGGGTTTTCCACACATATTTTATGATTTCTAAGGGCGTGGGGTATGGGTGGTGGTGTTAGAGATGGTTCTCATGTCGTAAAACATCGCTCCAATGCGCAAGAAAGTGACGTGAGATTGTGGGAAAGTGGAGCGAGTGTGCTCACAAGAGACGAGAGAAATTCAGTTATTTTTTCTCCAATGAATATGTTGCAAATACATATATATTTTTTTTTCTTATTTTTATTGCATTAGTTAATTTATTTTAAATACCATCCACACTTGCACACAATGTCCTCCCGTAGTCCCGTTTGAGTGGTGTGAAAAATTCCTTTGGTTAATAAATTGTGTAAAATTTTTAGGTTTAGATTGGAATGTCTGGAAATGTGATCCACCGTACTCGTTGTGATACGATCGGCCCAACTATTTCACCTCCAATGGACCGGTCCAAAAGGGAAGAAAATTGTTCCAAGTCTTGAATTTTGAAGTTTTTGCTTTAATTTCCCTTTCATATTTCGTTTACGTATTTAGGAGTTTGTAGGTTTTCTCCGTAAACCTATCACGTTGTAATTTCTTTTTTGAAATCTCGTGCACTATGTAATGTTTTTACTAGTATCTTGCTAGTGGTGATTTTTAATACATATTTTTTATATAAAAAAAAGAGAGTAGAGTGATGTCCACGTGGTATTACCTTTCTTTCACGAGTCACAAGAACATGACCATACCCTATTGTAAAATGTGATTTTGTTTTCGTGATTCAATAGAATGAATGATTAGTGCAATTCTTCTACCAATTCAACTTATCAAATATAAATAGTTCTCGTTTTATTGAATTTTTTAGAGGTCGCTCATTATCATTGGCTCATGTAGCATAATAGACTCGTAAGGGAGGATGGAGTGGTGAAACTTCCCCTTCGGCAAACTTGTTTTTTTTTCAGCGCCGGCGGCAACACCGCCGCTAGTCATGCGGCATCGGTGAGAAACCATGAAACGTGGCTACTTCTAGCTAATCGGCAAATAATTTGGAAAGAGCCGTTGTGTGTGTGTTTGTGGGCCCTCCCACATAATAAACTCTACCTTCTTAATTCTCACCAATCCCTCTTAAAATTCTTTATATATTCTAGTTTTTTCTCTATCCTGCGTGACACACTCCTATCGGTTAATACTAATCCTACCATTCCCCCCTTCCTAAGATGTTACTGTTTGGTATAAATAAAATAATATATATTTTTATATTCTTATCTAAACGTAACAAAGCTAATACATAATTTGGTGGTCTAATAGGTTTAATCGTTTGAGTATAGTTGGTGTTAAGTATAGTTGGTGTTAACATCACCATCCAAAAGTCAAACATGCAGAACCCATTCATCTTTGATACACCAAACATCTTACACCTAAAAGCATCAAATATGCTAACCATATTGAGCGCCACAACACCATCCAAAACTATCGTGTTCGTTCTCATGCACCACGAAAACCAATGTTGATAAATAAGGAGGCCAGATATTTTTTTTTTTTTGAACAGCATTGCATTAAACACCAAGGAAAAGATACAAGGGGAGTCACCAGCAAGAGGCTGGAAAGCAAAAAACCCCAACGAAAAACCCAGTTACATGGATAAGAACTTAGCCCCTATTACATTTTTGGCTCTAGAATTCAACCATAAACAACACCTACTTTTAATTTCTTTTATGATGCCGTGTAACGACAGAGGCTTGTCGTTAAACACCACCTCATTCCTTGTTCTCCAAAGCACCCAACACGTAATAAAGATCACCCCTTGAACTGCCTTTCCCTCCTCCGAACCTATACGAAGCCCCAAGTGTGTAGTACACAAATCTTTGACCGAGAAGGCAAAAATTGGTGGAATACAACACCAAGAAGAAACTTCACTCCAAACCAAGGCAGCCCATTCGCAGGAAATGAGAAGATGGTCCAACAGATTCCTCTCCGTCCCTGCAAAACGGGCAAAATCTCGAGCCCAGAACAATCCCCTCGTTTGGACAGATTATCGTACGTTGCAATCCGATCCAAAAGAGCCCTCCACATGAAAATATTAACCTTGATAGGCACCAACCTGTTCCACTCAAGAACGAACTCCGGTTTAACGATTTGATCATGGATAAGCTCTTTGAGAAATTTCACCGAAAAAACCCCGAAAACGGCGGAGCCACATTTGCTAAAGACATGAATCAGATCAATTTTCAGCCTTAAAAACTCCCCATTCAGCCTAGAGATATTCCGCCACACCCCGCTCGACGAAGCTTTAAACGGAATCGGGTTTTGGCCCCTAGGCATACCGTGAATACTAACAATGACACTTCTCCAAAGGCTTTTCGGTTCAGCCCAGAACCTCCACCACCACTTCGCGAGAGAGCAAAGGTTAATGGTAACCAGTGGCTCCAAACCCAGACCCCCTGCCGCCTTGGGTTGAGTCACTCTCTCCCAATCAACCCAATTTATTTTCTTATTGTTGCTAGACCCGCCCCACAGAAACAAACGTCTAATCCTTTCCAGCTTAGCAATCACATTAGAGGGAGCCTTAAATATAGAAAAGAAATAGGAGGGAATACTTTCCATAACAGATTTTAAAAGAGTGAGACGTCCCCCAATCGATAATCTTTCAGCTTTCCAAAGGGACAATCTTTTTTCAAACACTTCAATAACCGGAGCCCAATCGTTGAATCTATTCATGTTCGCACCTATCGTGATTCCGAGGTGTTTAAACGGAAGAGTTCCGTAGCCACACTGCAAGAAAACGGGCAGCCTCCTTCCCTTCATCAACCTCCACATTAATGCCAAATAATTGACATTTAGCCAAGTTAACCCGCATGCCGGACACCAAAAAAAAACATCTCAAAATCCTCTTCAGATTATACACGTTGTCATGGCTCCACTCACCCAAAATGAGTGCATCATCGGCGAAAAGCACGTTTGATATCGAGAAGCTAGTCGACGGGACTGTCAACCCTTTGAACACACCTCCTCTACAAGCCCTCTCCATCAAGAGATGGAAACCTTCCATAACAGTAAGGAGGCCAGATTATCCACACAACCTAACCGAATGAGTAAACTCAAACTTGAGATATTAAAGTTCAGTATTAAAAACCAATCACATATAAAGTCATTACAAAACTTATTTTTAATTAGAATATTATTATTCAAAGTTGTAAAAACTTAGTGTTGAGTACTTTAAAACTGATTTTAGTGAGTTGTAAATCACTAAATCAGGTTTTGGTGATAGGAATTCCAACTAATTATGTTTAATCATAAAAGTTTGTCACAATACTCAAGGCCCATGGGTAAAGCCATGAACACGTTATAGAACTTTTACAAAATATATTGTTTTTTATTTTTATTAGAATGCTTCATTTCCTATTTTGTTTCAAAAAGTTTATAACTTTCTTTTAATTTCATTTTCAAACCCTTTTGAAAATTTTACCAAAATATTTATTATATATATAAAATTAAATTTTATGAATTGTTAATCATTTTTTAATAAATAAAATGAGTTAATTATTTTATCAAACATAACATTTTTATTTTTATTTTTGTTACTTAATCACGGTTGAAGTATAATGACCATCATGTGCGATACATGTGATCATATTTAATGTAAAAAGCTAACAACGTTAATTAATTGGACTAACATAGTTATAGAATGCAAACCGCAAGACCTAGATTTGTTATAAAATTATTTTTTATTACTAAAATAGTTAAAGTCCTTAAACGAAGGTGACCAAAATAGTAATTACTGTTTTGTTAAACATATTGTAAGCCCCAATCCGTAAAACATTTGTTTTAACCATTTAAAATCATTGCTAGAAAATTTCGTCATTTATTTAACAAAAACCCGCAAGTCATTGTAAAACAAAATCATACATCATGTTTAACATAACATTTATCATCTCATCAGGGTACACATACGTATCATTCCCATGAACAAAACATTTCGTTAAAGTCCAAAAACAATCGGTATTCGGTTTTTGTACCATCCGCTCGATCTTGACCCATCACCCATTGTTTATCTGCCATCAAATATTACTAACACATTAGTAATGATAGCACACATCAGCAACACTATGAATAAATCAGCATATTAAAGAGGGCAACACAAATCTCGTGTACAGGCTCCAGGCATATCGCTTGAAACTCCACCTAGTGTGAGGTGTAGCGCCTGAAACTTCCAGGCGTATCACCCTATGTAAACCCATGCTCCAAGCGTATCGCTTGGAGCTTACTTTCCAACAATTTTGTTATGTTTTGCTAGTTCTCCATACTTAGCCAAATTTTTCACATTTCGAGTCAAGTTACAAAAGTTTATTCTACATACCACATACCTGCTCAAGAATGACTGAACCAATCATAACTCCATCAAACAACTACATTCGCCACACGAGTTAAACTATTAGGACTAAACAATCCAACCCGTTTAACCCGGTGGCCTCGAAACACATTTATAACCGCTCAATTCTTTCTACGTCAATCAATCATTTGCCCTCCACACATGTTAGTATTATGAAAGTAACTTAATCGTCTGAAAAGAAACGAAACAACTTCGACAACTAAATTGATCAACTCCATAAATCCCAAATTTGTCAGGTTTGGACGTATGATACTCTAACCAACTTATCATACGCTAGCCTACACAATTATGAAGCAACACATTTTAGGCGTATGGTGCTCTGCCAACGCACCATACTCCTAAACTATGATTAAAATAAATTTTTACATATTCTAAACCATCGTTTAGGCCATTACGCCTAAACTATGATAAAATAATTTTTTGTACCGTTTGGATCCAAATGATTGTTTGAGCCAATATTTCTTTTTACTTTATTTAGTAATACTTTTAATTTATTTACAATACCGGAAGTTGAATTTATTTGTTTAAGCCCGTAGGGCTGAGCAGGACCAAAACCGAGATCATGAATTACAAAACCCGAGATCGAACCGCAAAATGAAACTCGGGTCGGGTAATTAGTCGGGAAATTCAAGTCGGTTCGCTTGACAAGTTTATATGTCCCGAAATTGCAACCCAAAATGGTGAATATGGTACATGAGTCCATCGGGAACACCAAGCATATGTCTGAATCAATCTGTGTTGTTGAACTAATATTCTCTACGAAGCTAGACTTTAATTGATTTTCAAACAAAACTTAGATTCAAGATTTCATCTTCGAGTCGTACTGTATGTGCTTTTGCTTTCTGTTTTCGATTTAGATCTGAAACTTGAATGGATAAAAGCTCAAATGATGATCGTTTGCATAGTTTAAATGATATTATTTTATGATTATAATTCAATAATAGTCCTTCGCTCCTATCTGGTGATTGTTGTTTAGAAATTTATGTATAAGATTGGAACTTGTCATCGATAAGGAGACTTCACTTGGACTGAAAGAAGATGAAACAATGATGGTAGATGAGTAGACTTGGAAACCAAATGCTCGATGCGTGATATTTAATGAAATAATCTAATATTACATTAGATTACTAGGTTAGTAACCCGTATACTAACACGAGTTGAATTTAAGTTTATAATATTAATTAAATATAAAGAAAATTGATAAAAATTTTAAGAATTATAAATGATATAATTCATTATAAAATATTAATTGATAATTTAATACATTAAAGATGACAAATTCTTGATTTGTTTGTTTAAAAAGACCCAAATTATTGAGTAATTTATCAAATCTACATTATGTTTGCCAACTTCTTATAATAAAAATTTAATTTAGATAAAATTGATAATTAGTTTTAATTGGTAATTTACTAAATTGATAATTGAATCTGGTTTTGACATGTGTCAGTGCTGATGTGAACATCTTAAAATAAGACATGTGAAAACCATTTTATTGCTTTATTAGGATTAAGATAAGATTAGGAAAACTAAAAAATAATAATTTAAATCGGGATTTGCGAGACATGCGCTAATTTCGTTGGTTGGAACGGGAACAACCCGAATCCCACCAAAACAATTTATAAATCTCAAGTATCGGCCCCACGATATAAATAAGTATGGGATGGGATGGTCCGGTTCGGTTCGAGTTATCGGTGTTCGCGGGACGATCCCCATTTTTGCACAACCCTAAATTACGGTGTTTAATTTTCAAAAGTATTTCATATTTAGTCTTAATGTTATTACAACATCAACTTTATTATCGAGTATTATAAATAAATTTTAAAACATGTATAAAAATAAATTATAAAAACTCTAAATAATGTAAAAAAAAGGTCCAAATGTTCATTTGGACCCAAAACGCCCCCAAAAAATTTATGTTGGCTAGTTTAGACTCAAAGACCATTTAAAATATATTAAAATATATGTAAATATAAAAAACCTTTGGATTGGATCTAGAGGTTGTATGGGATTGCTTATTCTTTTTGACTTATGGACTTATTAGTTAAAAAAAAACTAATAAATCAATTAGAATGTTTAGTTGTATCATAAGCACTTATAAGTTTGATTTTTGAAAAGCACTTAAGAGCCATTTTATAAAAGCCACATATTCTTGGCTTTTCCTACATGCTTAGGCTATTCGTAGTGGAGGTGGAGATGGCGCCATAGGGCCCCACCGTAGTGGGTATAGCGCCCATGGCGCTGGAGTCTGAGAGGGGGGTAGGCGTTATGTAGATGGCGCTCAAAGGGGGGAAGGAGGAAGATGGCGCTGCTGGGGGTAAAGGAAGGGGCGCTATATAGGGGTTTTGGGCTCATGGCACCCCCATGGAGCCCCATTACATACAGCCTTATGACTTTTAGGTTGGTTATTACCAATATATCTTCAACCCTAAGTATTTTCTATCGTTCCTTTCTTCCCATCGCCGCTCATTTCTAGTCGCCTCCATCATCATCACAAACAACTCCTGCTCCATCCTCCACCATCGCAAACTATCACCGCCACTCCCATTCGAATATTTTAAATTTTTTAAAATAAAAAATGTATATATAAATTTTTGTAAAAAAATTATATTAAAATTTTAAATCTTGTTAAGTATATAATATTAATAAAGGGGATTTGTCCCAATAGTATGGGGATGAAGGTTAAAGCTTGGGGACTTTGAGGTCTTAAGCTCAAACCTGACTCAAGAGGTTTTTTCTCAAGTGGTGAGTTTCCTTCTTGATGGTGTTCCAGGGTGAGTTAAGCCTGGAGTGTCAAAATCAGTATGGACGGTTGCAATCCCGTCTCAGGAAGGCTCATTCGGGTATTAGAGATTTGGGAAGTAGTTCCAAACGCCGTTAAAAAAAAAAATATATTATAAGCAAAAGTGGTAACTGGTTTTAAAGATATATAAATGTCCTTTTGGTCATTTTACAGTTTTTAAAAAACAACTTATTGATTTGTTTCATCATATGAGTTAATTCAAACATTTTCTTTTAAATATTTTTTGAAAAGTCATAAAATAATAACACTTTTAACAAAAAAAAAACAAAAAAAAAACTATACATTTAAATAAACAAGCCCCTAGTCATCTAGAGAACGGTTTAGAATGTCTACTGGTCACAGTTATAATGGTATCATCTCCAATCACATC
>JBCNJP010011760.1:0-14976 GCA_039602395.1 Deinandra increscens subsp. villosa
CTTCAAGTGAAGAGGTAAGTAAAAAGTAAAAATAATTAAACTAAACTAAATTACACTAAAAAGGCGTGCTTTGGTCTACTCAGTCGCAGATAATATCATTTGGGAGACTTGTCAGTGGTGAAACTGGTACCCCGTAATTATAACTTTGTTTTAAGATTTTATACCAGCGAAAGATCAACCACCTTTCGGAATCTTAGGATGATTCATCATCTCCACGATCAACCGTCTACGAGGAGTACGAACGTCTTGGGAAGGTGTCACTGATAAACAAAGAAAGTGGTATAATGCCACTTACTTACGGGGTCCCTCATACCGGTAACTTACCGTACTTGACACTCCGTCATGAACCAGCAGGGGAACAACCCAGCATGCCAGATTATTTTATTATAAAAATGACCTTTTTAAGGGACTCTGGTCCGTTTCATTCGCACCTAGCTCTCCGCATGTCTACGTCCGACGTAACCAGTGCCAAGTTCACAAACACGTACCATCTCGGCTTCCATGAAGTGACAAAATATTACCAACCCTCATTCCCAACCAAATACTTTCAGCCCGCACCTATGTGGCCAACCAATTTTGCTTACATAGATATAAGGACCTCGATCGCATCATGTAGCATGGGGCGCAAGTCACCTTTCGGATCATGCATCGTCCCCCGACCGAGTGTCACAAGTCCGGCATTTGGGATTTCGACTCCCCAAATGGTTTGTGATACGAAGAGCACGTTTGGTTCAGAAAATCAATAATAAACTTTCAATAAAATCGGTTTTTATAAAGTCATTAGACACACCTTAAAAAAAGTTTATAAAAAAAGTCTCCCAACCCACCAGAGACTTGTTTATTCCCAAATGAGTGTAAGAATTTGACTAGAACTTGTAAAATTGAGGCTTACAAATGTTAGTCTAAAGATTTGCTTAAGAGATAATGAAATATTCATAGACAAATAACAATTCATTATCACCAAAAGTTATAGTTCTTACAATCTTTGACGATTAGACGCAAGAACACTAAAACAAATGGATCAGAACCAAAAAGATGAACTAAACTAGAGACATGGGGAGGGAAGAATTGAGTGGTTTGGAAGAATGGTTGGCCTCTCCTTATATAGATAAACTTCTGACACGGCACAGGGCATGCTTCTGACAGCACGAGGCGTGTTGGTTCAGGTGGCACGGGCCGTGTTTTCTCGGGCATGGGCCATGCTATGATAGAAGGTTGATCTCGAATCTTTGGTGTCAGGTAACACGGGGGCGTGCTCTTTGGACACGGGGCATGCTCTTTGGACATGAGGGCATGCCATGTCAGACGCTTGATTCATAAATCTTTTGTGTGTAGAAGCATGGTCCGTGCCAAGCCTGGCACGGGCCGTGTTGTGTTAGAAGGCCGATTTCCAAATCTTCTTGTATGAACAATTCTTTGCTGTGTCAGGCACGGGGCGTGCTAAGCTTCAACTTTCCTAACATCCTCTATTTTTCTTGCATTATTCGTTCCTTTTGTGATTTTGGCTTAGTAAAACCTGAAAAATTACAAAGAAGACAAAAACATTGTTTCTTTGTGATAGTTAGTCAAATTTTACCCAATACGCGAGCGATATTTGTTTATAAAACATGTATATTTTTAGGCACATCACACTACTATACTGCCCACCACTACTACAAAAAAGGCCTTTAATGACGCGCAATGCGTGTCATAAAAGGGTATAGATGACGCGCATCTACGCGTCAAGGAAGCCCCCGTCATAAATGGTGATGACGCGTAAAAACGCGTCATTGGCTTATGACGCGCATTTATGACGCGCAATGCGCGTCATAAATGTGTGTCATAAATGCGCGTCAAGAAAGCCCCCGTCATAAAGGGAGATAACACGCAAAAATGCTTGTCATGGTTTTAAAAAAATATAAAAAATAATTTTATAGAATCACTAATTTCCACATTAAATGACAAATAACTTCATAATAGAAAATAAAATACACTTATAGCAAAATAATGCATTTCATATATACAACATAACAATTCATTGTATACAACCATTCAAGTTTTTCACAAACTATATTCTAAATAACTAAGAAGTTTTTGGAGTTGCTTGACTAGGTAATCATACATTTACTAGTTCTTGGACATCAATTTGCACTGCTACTGATTCTGGATGATGATCTTGGACATTAATTTGCACTGCTGATGCTGCTCCTCTTGTTGTTAGAACCTTATTAGGACGATCGAAGCAGACACTACTACAAAAATAAAATATCCAAAAAGGCTAAGATATAAGGCTCAGATAGATAATATACATGAAGTTTCTGCAACTTTGTGTATTTATATAACTAAATAAACGAGAGATGGACTAAAGAAAACAATAAAATATTAAAATGCCCCAGTCCCATGCTTCAGCTATAAGCTGTTGGAAATGACATAAAATATTTCAATTTATAACTTAAAAGGAACCACTATCATAGCATAAGGTTTATAATTGATGACACAGCGGCACAAATTAATGTGAGTGGAATCTCATCTACCTCAAGGTATCTACAATGATCTGGCGAACAATTGGATGGTTGCAATTGAAGGTGTTTTCATACCCAAAATAATTGTAAAACTCCCCCTGAATAACCGTGAAAAAGTGTCTGTTTTTTATAAGATTACCTCTTCAACAACTAAAACTAAAGATCTATATACAATACCTTAGGCGCAAGCATATAAAAGACTCTATTATTAATACCACGAAAAGATAGAATGGGACCATTCACGTTCCCTTGAGCAGTGTGATTGAAAACCAAATCCATGAGCACCTGTAGAAGTCTGAATTAGAAATGCACATGTCAAACATAAACCAACAATTCAAATCCATGTTAAGACACGTCATCACCTCAGTTCCACGTTTGTGTGCCTCTTTAACATGCTATTTGAACTCATTTATTACATCAATGCCACAATTTCGAGCACCGGCAGATGCATATCTTGATTGGTGAGAAGTAGTTGATAGTCGAATATCGCCAATAGGTTAACCTGGATAAGAGGTTTATAATGTATGAGATGAACAAGTATTAGACTACAGAGCAAGCTATAATGTATGAGGTTTATAACCTATACAATTTTTTGGCTGCGAAAGTAATGGTAATAATAGGAGTTTGTGATTAATGGTGGTGGAAAAATACAATAGCAACAACATCAAAAATCAGGAGTAAAATACAAGCAACTATATAGCATAATCAGTAGCTAAATCATGAACTGATCACTAATGATTGATGAACATAGTCAATTAGTCATTACACATCAACATCAAAAAAGAAACTATTAGAGCATAACAAGTAAAAAAAATAGCACATCAACCAAAAAGATTAAATTATTCATGGGGATTTGAGAATATAAGAAATAGAACATAACAGCAAAAAATAGAACATAGCAGCAAAAATATAACATAGTTGTTGTAGTGCAAAGGTCGCCACATCCAGTTTTCCCTTCAAAATATATTCCTACTTATTACGAGCGAACATAAAAGTGTTATAAGACCCAGAATGATGAGAACCACCCACTTCCAATAAAAATTCATACAATACCTTTATAGGCGCATCAAATGATTTGGCTACACTAACCATAACCGCCATAAAAAAGACCCAGAATGTCTTAACAATTAGAGTATGATGAGAACCACCCACTTCCAATAAAAATTCATACAATACCTTTACAGGTGCATCAAATGATTTGGCAACACTAACCATAACTGCCATAAAAAAGACTCAGAATGTGTTAACAATTAGAATACTTTACTCCCACTAACTAAATGAATTACGATAATGTTGTATTACATGACAATTGCTATAGAATTACCAAATATTGATGTTTTCTAATCAAAGAAGTTTAGCTATGACCATGCATGACGCATGCCATATAGACCTGCATGGAAAAGCCATATCAATACCAAATAAGTTACTGACATAATATTGTATTATTAAATTTTAGGACAAACAAACACATCATTCAAGGATTTCTTTAACGGCTGATTAATCGTAGCAGTTAATAACCAGATAAGAAACAATTAAAAAGTTACAACGCACAACCACTATTTGGCAAGTTCTATCTTGGGTCAAATAGATAAAAAAAATGCTTTTAAAAATAGTTTAAGGAAGTGTGTCTAAAGATGTCCATATTGTAGTTTAATGAATAAACATCCTGAATCATCTTATTAAAATAATACTTATATTTTAGTAAGATAACTCCTTAGTCATATTTGGCAAGGCTAACTTGTAAAGAATATGAGATATATATACCTCACCAAGTATGCTGTTAAAAAGGTTATCTTTCAATTAACTTGGCACACGGTCAGCTAAGTGACAATCAGATATAGCAAAGGGACCAAGCATATGGCTGTTTATGGTCCTGCATTCAACAACATGGTAGTCCTTGATGTCATTTCCTACCAAGTGAAAGCCATGAAACACTTTGCTGACAGATGACTTGCTTTTTCCTTTTCCAGTATCAGAAGGAGATGCATCAAGGCAAGCAGCATTCTGTGATTCAATCAAAAGAAGTAATATTTGATGGAGTTGAAGAAAAAAAACTTAAATCAAATTACAATCAACAGCTGATATGTATATAAATTTTCAATAAAGAAAAAATAGTTATGTAAGAAAAAAAGGAGTCAGTCACTGGTAACAACAACCACTACGTACCCAACCGTAAATACAAATGTTCTAACTTAGGAATGCACAACGATTACACAAGCTTTTTACTCCATGAAAAGGGCTTTTAAGAATATGGAGCCACAATCCTAGTCTTGCCCTAACCAAAAGAATAGAAGGAACCATTATATATCCCACCATCCTTTCAAAGAAAAAAATTAAAATTCCTAATTAAATTTTCAGTTTTGGAATTTCACACAAGCATGTATTTTTGGAGTTTTCAGTTTTGGAATATAGCCCAAATGGTGCACAAACAACGCTTCGATCTAAAATTTGACTCCACTTTATAGTAGTAACTATAGTTCCAACCTTATCAGAAGAACAAATGAGTTTTTAATGGATTATTCTTAGTAAATGCACATTAATAACAAACAAACAAAAAAAAGGAGAGGAGCATTATCAAATAAAAACCTTCACTATGACACTCCTATCCGTAAAATTTTGCAGCATCTGATGGAAATACTCCAAGCCATTTTATCTCAGTAAGCTTCATTATCTTTGCATCATATGCCATTTGCTTTAAGAGAAAATATTAATCATATATAATTGTTACAATACTTGAAACTGCAATTAGCTTAATAAAGTGTTATTTTCCTGGCATATCTAAAGACACTAATTACCATCGAGCCAAATCGGTATGTGGTCAAAATGGCCATATGGATCACAGTCAACCAAACAATAGGTAGGCAAGTGCAGCTGTTCAATTAGTAACCGCAAGAACCTGTTCAAGAAATAAACAAAAGTACAAGCATCAAGATTGAAGTTGCTTTATATATATAATTTAACAACAAATTTTTGATCAATCTAGATGCATGTTACCTCTTATCTTCCGTAGCAAGTCACCAGATCGTAAATTCGAATGTTTTTGCTCCATTTTACCTCCAATTGTGTACGTAAAATCAAGCATCACTTCAGAAGAATCAGAAACAAAATATGTTACAGAAGAGGAATTTGGCTTCATAGTCACTTCATCGAATAGTTGGTGGACACACAAAATCAATGTTCAATTTTGAACGATATTACTTGGAAGGAATTCGAAACAACAAATCAAAATGCATAAATACACACAGCTAAGAAGGATTTGCGTAAGAAAAATATGACCTGATTGTGTGACCTAGAAGCGGAAGTAACGATGGGGCCAGGAGAAACAGCAGCACCACCAACAGTACCAATGTGAAACAGATTTGAAAAGAATTTAGTTTCTATCACCTTTAGCACTTGGAATTTAATGTCCGACCAGAGCAATTTTGTGTGAACCATTGCCAGTCATCATCGTCGCTAGCAAGGATGCTTGGAACCAAACACCTCCACAATATTTAGGGCTGATGTCCGGCCAGGGCGAGATGGAGCACGTACATATGGAGCAGATATGTCTCCATCACTAATTAGGGCTAATGTCTAGCAGAGCGTTGCCGTCACTGATTAGGGTTAATGTCGGCCCAAGCAATTTCACCGAGATTGGGCGGAGAGCGGTGGTCCCAAAATCGCCGGCTAACTGGAGTCGCGGGATTGGGTGGAGCAAGGACCCAAAATCAAGGGTAAAACTAAGGCGGAGCGACTTGAGTTCGGAGCAAGGACCCAAAATTGAGGCGGAGTTCACTTCCGAACGTAGCGGCCAGTGAGGAATGGACCGAGGAGAGAATTGCTGGTGGTCGATGGGTTGTGGTCGATGGAATGTAGGAGAGAACTTCGGTGGTCGATGGAATGTAAAGTGAGGCGAAAATTACGGCAAAAACTTGAGATGGAATGTAGGTGCGAGGAATGGAGGAGAGAATGTGTCTGATACAAAGAAGCGGGAATACGTTTTCGTGTGAGCGGGAAATTGAATATAAAACGACAGAAATATTAATGACGCATGATTAAAAAATGTCGTCCGTAATTTTGTTTTATGAAAGTAACTTTATGACGCGCAGAAATGCACGTCATATACTTTTAATAATTTAAAAATTATGACAGTATTTTAATGACGCTCACGTTTGCGCATCGTAAAATTAGTGTGTGTCATAATTCGCGCGTCATTAAAGGCCCTTTTTCTAGTAGTGCACGATGGGTATACTTGCATGTGTAATGTGGTAAAATAGTAGTTGTCAAGTAAATTAGGAAATTTAAAAGCTTAAAAACTACTAAAAGGGTTCAAAAAATATAGCCATATTTTATACACCTCAGCACACACCAAAACAACGCAAAATAATTAATACTAGAGATATTAAAATGAGGATTAAATTAAACTACATATATACCATGTTAGAAAATGATCAATGTTCATAACTTGTTAACAAATAAGTTGTTGCAGTTGGTGTTTCTGACTCATGTTGATACCTGGTAAACAAAAGCGGAAAAGTGTTCTTCACCTAACCAAATTAATATTTCAACCACAAACTCAAGTTCATACCTGGTAAATGAAAACATCAAAGCAACCTTTACTTTTTCATTGTAGTAGTCAAGCTCTGTTGATACATGGTTCCTAACCCTCATGTGAAGTATCGAGTATAAGACAAAACATTCAAGTTAGCTGAGGTCCGAACTCCTAGCGAACTGCAAGTTCGGACAGGTCCGAAGTAGTCTGAACTTGAGGTTCGGCCAGTCCGGTTTCAGCACTATAAATATCTAGTCTTGTGTTGTTCTTATAAGAATGTCTGGGAGTTCTTGGTCACATCTTTTGTTGGTGTACTCTGTGGTCTCTGTGGTTTAATACAAGTCTATTGTATTTACATCTCGTGTTCATACTTGTTTTACATTTATTTCATTACGACTAAGTAGACGATCTACCGCTCATGCATTTTCAAGTGGTATCAGAGCATTTGGCTTGTTCTACTAGTCGGAAATCTCTGTTTTTCGGATTTTTGAGTCAAAATTTCATGTGTTACGAAAATGAGTATCATTGTTGAGTTCGTTTGATCATCTCGAGTGTGCTTCTCATCAAAAATCTTCTTCTAGATTGTTTCTACCGAGTTTACTTGTGTTTCTGACGAAAAATTCATTCAAAAACACTGAAAATTGAGAAAATGGTGTCGAGTAACTTAGATTTCGTTTGAGGTTCGGACAAGCTCGGAGTAACCGCTCGGTCAGTTTTAGGTTTGGTGAGGGTTCGGACATCATTCGGTCAAAGTTCGGCACAAGTTTGGTCCATGCTCGGTTGATACTTCCGAAGGTTAGGTTCGGAGGGAGTTCGGCATGATTAAGTTCGGTCAAAGTTCGGACAAAGTTCGGAGACAGTTCGGACGAGGTTCGGAGTGAACAGTACCTTGTTTTTCAAAATGTCTGATTTTCGAGCATTTGCGGCTATTCAGAATTCGGTTCAAGCAACGATGTAAACAATGATGAATTATGATGAAAACGCTGGAGCGTGGGATCGGTCTAGTTCGATAACAATTGTGTGAATGAGAATGTAAACAAACGGTGTAAATAACTCAATCTCTCATTAACAACTTGATTACAAGAGACTCAGATTACAAACACACACACTCTCACAAAAGTTCGCTCACTCTCAAAAACTAGTTACAAAGACACACACACAACCTATATATAAATCTTCGGCCGGCCAAACTCCATAGCTTATCCGAACTTGAGGTTCGACCAAGGCTCGGCCAAGGTTCGGCCGGAGTTCGGCCACCAGAACCTTAAGTTGAAATCTTCGTGTCTTTGTCGCTTTGTCTGATCCAGTTCGTTGCCACATCGTGTATCAACAAACTACCCCTTGGCAACAGCTGGACCGTTCTTTATCAGCCTTGAGCATCTGCAGCAGCCTCATCACCCTTTCTGACCAAATCATGATTATTTCCAGCATAGATGTTGAATGCATAGCAAACCCTTATCACCCTATGGAACTTCAGCGCTTGTTCCATGTAATCAGGATGATACAGGATTGGATTGTGATAAAGCTCTTTTATATCAGCCTTCGACAGATTGATCAGCCACATTGGATCATAGATCCTCACAACCTGGTTGTTTTCCTTCAACACAATAACTGCTTCACCAGTCTTTTCATTGTAATACCACCACCTCAGATCCTTGATGAAATCAAGTTTCATCTTCATCAAAGGAATCTTCTTCATCACATCCGGTTTCTTCGGAAACACCAAGATTATCAGCTTCTTACCAGTTCTTTCGTGGACTCTTGTTCGGGATCAACGTCTTTTTGGCTTCTGAGGATCCAAGAATTGAAATCCTTTTCGACATTTCCTCTCAAGTGTCTTCTTGAAGTACATACCCATCCAATCATTGCCATAACTACAAAATGGTTTTCTGGTCAACTCACGAATATCCCAAACTGGCAGACTGCTAAAATCTCTGGCACATTTGAAGTACTGAATTCCATGTTCTCGTTTAATCCCGTAGCACTTCAAACTCAAAGCATATATCCAACTGATTATATCACCTGAAGCTTGACCCTTGAATTTGAAGAATGATCTCTGTTTGATTGGCTTCGGAGGCGGAACATAATTGGCATGAAAAGTTTTCATGAACTCGTCAAATGTCTGACGCTGCTTCTGAACTTTAGCCTCCGTAACCATCGGGTCTTCAGGTTTTTCTGATTCTTTCTTTCTCAATCTTTCCTCAGCTTCAGCATCTTTTTCCTTAGGAAATACCTCGAAATCATCACCAGATTGATTGTTATTGAAGTTGGAGTATAAATCTGGATATTCTTCTTCTGTGATATCCTCTATCTCAATCTCTTCTTCAAACATACCTGCTTCGTCTTCATCAACTCTGGTTCAGATGATTCATATTTCATTGGAGCTTTCTCAGATGCTTTTCTCATCTCTTCATCATTCAGATCAAACACCCTTTGCAACTCTTTAGCCGTCAAATCACCCACAACCTCACCTTCTTCAAGCGTCTGCAACATCTGTGCAAAATCACTCATACTCGTTGCCGCTTGATTTGATGGAATTGAGGTGATCGGCATAACTTCTCGAGAGTCTTTCTCCCCCTGGGAAGTAGATGTCCCAGCACCCGAACCAGCGGTTCCAGACGGGCCTGGTCCTCCACCAACGTTCCAATGAGGATCATCTTGATCTGGATCATCGTTCAGAAATCTCACCAGATCTTCATTACAACCCGAATTATCTCCAATATCCCCCTGAGCTTTAAACTTCTCCATCAAGAATTTTATTTACTCACCCATTTCAAGAAGCATGCGACACTGCGTCTGACTAGCCCTATTAATCTTAGAATCTCTTGATCTTTGGCTACGTCCCGACTCTGCAAAGTTGTGATCTGTTGACTCTGAGCTCGAGATTGTTCCCTCAATTCATCATTATCTAAGCGTAGCACAGTAATCATCTTCTCTTGTTCCTCATTCTTAGCCTTCAAGGAATCAATTTGAGATTGTTGATCAGATAACGCACTCTGAAGAATACTGGCTTGAGAGAAAGAAACTGAGCCTTGTTCAAAATTGAAATTCACTTCAGGTGTGGAATGTGTTGAAGCAGTGCGGTGGCAGTAGAAAACACCGGAGTTGTGGGTGTCGAACCCATAGGCTGATTCACAAACTGCGCACCAACACTTGCTGAAGGTGTTGTGCTAACAGTTTTCGATCGATTGACATTCATAAGATCTTGCAAGAAGTCAGCCTGAACATCAGACACTAAAGTCTGAACTGTTGTAGACACTTCAGGCAAAGACATAGCAGGAGTTGCTGATGAAGAAACACCAGAACGAGGTTGCAGAATGAACTGTTGTACTCCTTTCCTCTTTTTAGTTCATCCTCTACCAATCAATTTCTGCCTTCTTTTTGCTGAAGTAACAGATGAAGAACCAGTATCTTGTTATTTACCTTTGCCGGAAACCACATCGGCATCAGGGTTATAGTCTTCATTAGACTCAGATGAGGCCACCACATCGTACACACGATCTTTGTAACGATCGTTGCTCTTGTTCTTGCTGATTCGGTAAGCGAAATGTTCATCGCTACCTTTCCTGAGCTTTACATACTTTGAGTTGATCAAGACTCTCACAAACGGGTTGTTTGTGTCAGAAAAGTCTTCAGAGCCAGCCCCAACATTCAGATCCTCCTCATTTTCATCGGATTCATCTTCTAGGGTATTTACTGCTGGTGTCTCAGTCACGTTGACAGATACAGGAACTTCCTGTGCTGAGACCACCGGTTCAGTAGTTGGCAGTGGAGATACAACTTGTTCAGGTCTTTGGTTCACTGGTTCCTGGAGCACCGGAACTTGTCTTTTAGGTCTTCTTACTCGACCATGTTGTGGAATCTGATTATGTTCCTCAATCCAGCTGTAATCGAGTTCCTCTGAATCACTACCATCTTCATAACGAGGTGCACCCCGTGATGGTGCCACGTAATAGACATTGGCTAAATGACCAATCAAACGTTTCAATTTCGGCTGAAACTCGGGTGCCTTCTTTTGATAAGACGCCAGAGCACCAACACTTGCCTCCATCATATGTTTCAGCTCCATTTTCTGTGCTTATTGCTTCACAAGATCAGGATATCGGTCATTGAGAATCATTTGAAGGAATCTGGGATAGATTGCCGCTTTCTTCTGCCTTTGAGTGAGATTATCTCTTATGTAATGAAAAATCATCCCAGCAACATTATACGGTCTATTCATCACTAAAGCATTCATCAGGGAAAGTACGATTTTTTGAACTTCATCATGCCCAGATATTCTATGTCCCAAGCAAACCAACAATACGTGAGCCAAGTACTTGTACGGAACACTCAGCGATGATTTGTAGACCCATTCTTTACTCGGATCATCAGTATACCAGAATTCGCTTCAAGAACACCACATTATTTTCATGAGGAAATTTAACTCGTGTTATTGTTGTATCAGATTCTAACTTCAAAACCCAACGACTATCAACTTCAGTAACTTTAACTTCTTTACCCTGAATAGTAGCAACAATTCTGATAGGAACATCAGTAAATGTTTGTCATGTATTCCAAAACTACAGAATAATGTCTCGATACACATCACATTGTTGAGTGATGGCATAATGGATTCTGGACTGCCTTAGAAACTCAAATATCCCGGATCCTCCATGTTATACCCTAAATCTTCGGCTGGTAATCCAGGGTACAGGTATAGACCAGGGGCAGGTATGACCCAGGAATCGTATGACCCTGAATTTGGCAGGTAATGTTCGGTGACCCTGAATGTGTTAATAGTAAAGTGATGACCCAGGATGTTGACTTCATTCAGGGAAGTTTACATTCATTTTATTCTATATTAATATGATCTAAAATGTGCATAATCCAGGGTTACCCTTATTTTATTGATGACTCAGCATGTGGAAATGACCCTGCATGCTAGGGCATTGTCACTAACGGTTTATGTGTCTATATCTGTTCAAGGGCAGGTTGACGAAGTCTACTAACGGTTGCATAAAACAAGCTAAAGACTTATTTCGCACGTGGTCAAAGTAAGTTAGCTGGAAATTTGGTCAACTAACTGAAAAAGACGTTGGAGAAGAGATCCCTGGAATATCGGAGAAGTTATTGAAGACCTAGGGGTATAAATAGGACTTTTAGACTTAGTTTTCAGCTCATTCGAGCTTTACTCATTGTATTCTCGTACTGATTTCTCTGCATACTCATTGTACTCAAACATTTACGTGATCAATAAATTGGTAGTGTGTGTCATCGCTACCCGGGGTTTTTATGCCGGCGGCGCCTTAGAGACATCTAAGGGCTAAGGGCTTTTCCCTAGTAAAATTCTCGGTGTTCCTACTTGCATTCAAGGCTTCAATTGTGTTATTTACTTTCTAAATCAATTTCGCAACTAAACTTACATTTTAACCCAGGATTCCGGCTTTTGTCCCTAGAATTAAGTTATTGTCCCAGGATTTTTACAAACAGTTTTCGTATCTTAATCCTAGGCACCAAACCTCACAATCTTATTTGGTTCAAGTTTTACTAATTTTGCTTAAGTAATTTTTAGCCAAAACAATTTGGCGCCCACCGTGGGGCAATTGGTGTCAATTTTTTGTCAAACTCTTTTCAGATGTGTCCTAAACTTGATTTTTGCCAAAATCTATCAAAAAAATCTCAACACAAATGAACACCTCGAATGTCTCGGTTTCTGCTGTAACTGCTTCAACAACTGGGGTTACCCAACCAGGTCCAAGGACCAGTATTTCGACAAGTGGAGTCACTTCATCGGCTCCATGGTTTAATGCCTCAACTTCAGCTACGCGCAGTGACGGACCGATAGTCAACCATGAAGTGATCGAAACTGAAAACATCCCAGAAGACCCTGTCTTAATATCTGACACTAATATCCTAGCCACATTCGGTAAATTGGAGCGCCACATGGAACTCCAAGAGAAGGTGAACCAGGAATTCATGGCTCAATTGACCAGCTTGAGATCAGAGTTACCCAGGGCCACGACGGCTCAGCCGTCGCCACTCGACCCCAGAATTCTGAATTTCAGTATCCCTGGAAGCAATTCCAGGGTACACGAAGGTGTCACCTCACTGAACGGGAGATCAATATTCTTCCCTACTCAAACGGCCCATGCTGATTTATCCAGAATGACTACCATCAGAGAACCAGTCATTAATCCTGGGACAAACATACCCCAGGATGTCGGTAACACTCCTCAAACTTTCACTCATTATGCTAATACTAATAACTCAGTGCAGGATTCAGGGATCAGCCGATCAGTGGAGCGAGAAATCCAAAAACTCAAGAGAATGATTTCAAGCGTCCCAGGAGTTGTGCAGCCTATCCCTGAAGTTGGACCAGCAAGTCATAGAGTGTCCAGGTTTGCTCCACCGATTTGTGACGTGGAGATACCCAAAAGGTTTCAAACTCCCAGCATGAAACCTTACGATGGCACAACAGACCCTGAAGAACATGTGGCACAGTATCGTGAAAGAATGGAAGTTATTTATATACCCCCTGAAATTAAGGAGGAATGCCTATGCAAAGGATTCGGATCTACCTTGACAGGAGCAGCCTTGAAATGGCTCTTGAATGTTCCTCCTTACTCTATTACCTCATTTTCGCATTTAATCAATTTATTTAACAATCAGTTCTCTTGCAGCCGCAGCTTTGAAAAACTAACAAGTGATTTGTATAGGGTGACCCAGAATGCAGGTGAAACCCTAAGGAATTTCGTTAGCAGGTTTAGCAGAGAAGCCTTGGAGATACCAAACATGGACATAGCGACTGCAGTCCAGGCCTTCAAGATGGGACTTAACAAAGATTCACCATTCTATCAAGATCTAGTCATGAACCCATGTCACAACATGGACGAAGTCCGTGACAGGGCCATACGCTTCATCATGCTGGAGGAGGACAAGCAAATCCTGGGAAAGGGCGAATCCTCCCCAGGAATAAACAGCTCCAACAGAAAATCAGAATCCTCACATCCTAGGTCACAGCGATCTAAGCCATACTCAAGGCCCGATGAACGACGAGTGAATAGTGTGGACCAGGATGAAGAGGAAGAAGAATATCCTTCCCTTAATGATTATTGCTTTACTACTGATATTTCTAGTGTTATGTTTGCTATGCAGGACCTTGGAGACAAAGCAAGATGGCCCAAGAAGAACGATAAACCGTCTACTTGGAAGGATAAGTCCAAATGGTGCGCCTACCATGAAGACTTTGGTCACCAGACCGAGGATTGCATGGCCTGGAGAAGAGAAATAAGCTATCTACTTGGCAAAGGCTACTTGAAGGAGCTTCTGGGAAAGAAGAAGGATAAGTCCAGGGAAAAGAACCCAAAATCCAGGGATAGTGGTGCAAGGTCCCAGGATTTTGGACATTCTGATGGCCATCTTGAAAGAGCATCCTCACCGCCTCCAGATGCCAAGGTAATACACTTTATTTCTGGTGGTTCTGACATTTGTGGTACCTCCTATTCTGCAGCAAAAAGACATGCCAAGGAATCCAATTCAGAGAGAGAGGGAAGACCCAGGAAGAGCTCTGTTCAACCTGATGTCAAGGAAATCACGTTCGGCGAAGACGACAGACGCGATATCATAGACCCTCATCATGATGGGTTGGTGATAACGCTTTACATCGCCAACAACATTGTGAAAAGAATCTTGATCGATGGAGGCAGTTCAGTAAATATAATCCAGTTGGAGGCCTTGCAAAAAATGGGAATTCCACATTCAGAGATCATCTCGAAATCCACGGTACTCATGGGTTTCAGTGGTGAAACAAAGAATACCCTGGGTGAAATCAAGCTTCCGGTCTACATAGAAGGGCTCAATTCAGTTTAGCGTTTCTGTGTGATGGATGCACCATCAGGGTACAATGTAATCCTGGGTAGACCCTGGATTCACGACAACAGGGCTGTACCCTCGACATACCAT
>JBCNJP010011761.1:0-14975 GCA_039602395.1 Deinandra increscens subsp. villosa
GGGATGTATGATACACGATCGGAAAGCTTGTTGTGAATACTATATTTCATGTTTGAACACTAGGAACTGAATGTGATTTATAATGGGTCAAAACAACGCTTGAATATGGCTATTTATTTTTCCAGCATGCTGTTTGGAAGAAAAATGGCTGCTGTCCTGTTTTTAGAAAAATCGTATAAAATCACAGAAAAATCGTTAGAAGGTGTGCCATATACGCCTAGAAAGGTCTTTCAGTGTACTACCTTTCATCTTTGAACATGGAATGCTAGAAAAATTCGTAGATGGGTCAAAAATGACCATTACAGCAGCACTGCTGAAAAATATGGCACAAGAATGTATTTTTCTAAAATCTTGAATCTTGTAAGGATGGAAGAATTGAATGGCTCATGTATCTTATAGCACATATATGATGACTAGTTGATGTTATATTGATCTTAGTTATGAATAATGAGATCATGAAGCATAGTAGGTGACGTTATTAGTCATAGAATTGAAAAAGCTTATGATGATGTTTAAATACTTGCAATTCGTGTAGGATTGTATGAAAGTATGAAAAAGGTGCATGATGCTATATTCTAATTCCATACTAATTTAATAATGTGCTAGAAGTGTAATGGATTACCTAGTTAAAGGGTAATGGCAAATATATGCTCAAATGGGTAGTTTGACTTTTAAAAGTCAAACTTACCAAAGTTATGAAATATGATATATGAGATAGTTAAATCCATGAAAATGGAAGAGGTATGTTATGGAAACTAACTTAACCATTTTGTGGGTATGATATGATAGTTGGTCTTGATGGGCTAGCTAGGTGAAGCGTACAATCGGATGTGTCAACCGGATAAAATGAAGGTGGGAATGCTCACATGGATGCAAGGTAAGTACAACTTACACTTACTTAAGTAACAATAAAACTCATTAATTAGGTAATGAGTATTAATTAAGTGTACAAATGAAAGTGTTACATTGAGTTGAAGTTGAATCAAAGCAATCATGCAAAGCATGACAAGAAACCCGTTAAAGCATGACGCCTACGGGTAGAATGTTGAAGGTAACCTTATTTAGGTTACATGAATTAGATAAGTATATGTGTATTGGCAATTTAGAAGAATAAACTAATAAGTGCATAATGGGTGACGAATGGTTCTAGGAACCATGAAGCCCAAGCCAAGAGGTTCTCCAATGATAAACTTGACCACAAGAAAGATTCGGATGAATCAAATAATGAATGGATGTTACAATGGCAAAATGGGCTTGAAGAGTCTATGCCAAGAACAAAAGAATGGAAATCATAAATGGTTAAAGAACCATAGATTCCAAGGTTTAAAGGTGGTCAAGTGAGGCATTTGGGGTAAACTAAAGGCAAGGACCCGTCTTAACGGGTCAAATAATGGTACAAGGCTTATTTGGCCAAATACTAGAATGATTTAGTGAACCAATGATAAGTAAAGTAGAATTATATGAACTATGCCAAAACTAGAAGTAATGGTAATGCATAAGGCTAAACTCATAACGGATGTGTAAGACTAATTGGTTGTTTTGCATATAACTAGTACATTGCCATATTGCCTACATGAAGATCTTAGACGTGAATTACATGTGTTGGGTGAATTCTGGATGGCAACCCTTGATGGTGTGTAAGACTAATTGGTTGTTTTGCATATAATGGGTCGGATGAATCCCGTTAATGCAAATTGGGTTGGTAATCGACCAAGGTATGTTTAAATGACTAAAACTTGTATTTAGAACCAATTTATAGGTGTTGGACACTTAAAAGATGGTAAGAAACCAGCTGGGTAAGCTCTGATGCAAACAGGGTAAGATAGCTGAAATATTGGCTAAGTATAGAATTGGCCGGAACTTAGCTTAATCCCTGGAAATGTGGTTCCAGGCGTATCGCCTGGAACATATCAGAAGTTAGGCGATACGCCTGAACTTCCTGGCGTATCGCCTGAAGTTTGATAAGTTATAGGCGATACGCCTAGAACCTGATATCTGATTTTGTTTGCAAACTTTCTTATGATTATTGTTTATATGTATTTTTGCAATAGAAACTCACTACTGAAAGTGAGTAAATTGCAGGTAAGGGGAAAGCTTAATGGACGCTCGTCAAGCGGATGAAGAACTGATCACATGAAGACCGAAGATTCTGTTAAAAATTTCGATTAAAACGAATCACGCAAATGTTTGTTAAACCAACTTAAGGTGCCAAATTTATTATATGGTATATATAGTAAAGGTCTATCATGACTTTATGTGAAAAATTTTCTGGGACCACATTTTTATAAAGTAATAACTTATGTTTGGCATCAAATTGTATACGGGTGTTACAATACGATAAGCTCTGCTTGCAGAATAACCTACAAAATAACATTCATCCGACTTAGAATCAAACTTACCAACATCAGATTGAATGATAACAGTGCAAGGACACCCAAAAGCCCTAAAGTGGCCCACTTTGGGTTTTTTATTATAGAATATCTCATAGGGAGCTTTCTACATGCGTTTATTGATGAGAACACAATTCTGTACATAACGCGCTGTATTTACAGCTTCGGCCCAGAAGAAAATTGGTAACTTTGAATCACACAGCATGGTTCGTGCAGCCTCAATTAATGTGCGATTTCTTTGTTCAGCAACTCCATTCTGGTAGGGAGTGTATGGAGCACAATATGAAGAGATGTTCGTTTTTCTGCACAGAACTGATTTAGATTCTCCTTTTTGAATTCAGTCCCATTGTCGCTTCTAATCGCTTTCACTTTCAGATTGGACTGATTTTCAATAAGCACAATAAATTGCTTGATTAATTCCGACGCTTCATGTTTATTCCCCAGAAAGAACACCCATGTGAATCGTGAGCAGCCATCAGTGAACACAAGACAATATAAGTATTGTCTCACACTTTGGACCTGCATTGGTCCAAACAAATCCATGTGAAGCAATTGAAGACATGAAGAGATTGAGTTGTACATCTTTGGCTTGTGAGGGAGTTTGTGTTGCCTCCCCTTAGCACAGGCCACACATTTCTCAATGGAAGCAAATTCGGAAACATGCAGATTTCGAACATGATTTCCTTTGGCCAACTTGTTCAAATTCTTCGAGTTAGCATGACCAAGACGACGATGCCACAACAGTGCAAGGTTCTCATTTGTCTTTGAAATAAGACATGCAACCTCAGAAGTTGGAGGTTTATTTATGTCAAGCACATAGGAATTTCCTCGTATAGGTGTTCTTAATAGGACCCAATCTTCGGGGACTTGAAATCCACGTCTCAAAATCAGACACTCTTTGTTGTTGAACAAGACCGAGTATTCACAATCACAAACTTGGGATACACTGAGCAGACTATGATTCAATTCACGAACATAATACACGTCTGAGAAGCTGAGACAACCATTTTTCACAGTTCCCTTTTTGCTGATTTGACCTCCTACATCTTCTGCAAAGGACACATATCCCCCATTAAAATCCTAGACATCTTGAAGATAGGATATGTCTGTGGTCATATACCTGGAACAACCACTATCAACGTACCAGAGATTGTTAATATTCCTCCTTGGCTATCTCTGCATAATACAGGAGATTAGTTAGCGATGGGTACCTTTTGCATCTAGGCATAAGTGACCTTTTCCAACACATACCATTCTTTAAAATGGGCATAGCAGGAGGTTATGGGCATTGTTTTGGTCTCCATACTGATGTGGTCCTTTGGTGAGGTGGAACGTATTTTAGTTTAGGTGCATTTTTCATTGGACCTGGTTGCTTAACCTTTTCCAAAACAGGTTTTGTTTTACTCTAAAACTTTTGTTGAGGATTCACGATTCTTTTGATACACACCTCTTTGAACAAAACTATGTTTTTTCGGTTTGGTTACACTCCACCTTTCATCAGAGGGTCTTGTCTTTGGGGAGACACTCAACACTGCCTTAGGCATTGATGCCTTAATTGGCATGGAGACTTGCTTCCCCTGATTCAAGACTCTCTGATTATTACCCTTTGACCCACCATGAAGCATTTTTGAAAATTTTTACTACCCTGTTGGATTTGAGGGTAGTAGGGTTGATAAGGCTTGTTCAAGCACGTGGCAGCAAAATGATCAGGCTGCCCACAATTAAAACAGTTTATTTTTCGTGGGCCATTGACACCACCACATTTATAAGATCGTCTAGGATAAGACGATGCCCAAGTTGGTTTATCAGCCCACTTGTGAATTTTATTCTTATCTTTTTCAGGCTAAGTGAGCAAGCAAAGCTGATCCGATTTGGTTTTATCGGTTCTATCAAAAGCGATCACAACTTGTGGATAAGGAACGATTTGGGCCAGAGTCACGTTTCCTTTTTACATTCGACACACGAATTTTAAAAACTTTAACCACACCATCATTCATCAATTTCAAATCAGTTTTAGACGAGTCAAGTTTTCCCAAATTATTGGACACAGACACAGACTTTCGTAAGTCAGAAATAGAAACTAAAACATCATCCTCTGGTAAAAAAACATCTAGTGGACTCGATTTATGACAGTCATCAACCCATTTGCATTCACTATCCCTTCCTGAGATATCCTTAACTGTTACATCATCTGCACATGAAACAGAAGCATTAGAAAAATAAACATTTGAATTCAAATTTACCCGAGTTTCATCATGATGAGATGTAACAGCACCAGATGATGACACATTATCTGACACTTTAGCTTCCTGCTCTACTTCCTCAAGAGGTATTGGGTCAGGAACCTATGCACTATCTATTGGTGATGGCATTTGTTTGAGACCTGATTCTTCTAACACCAATCCTACAATGTCCCTAGGAATGGGTTTTGGTATATTTTTCTTACTAAATTCAGAAGGTTCTCTCCCAATTCCTGACTTATCTCTCTCTGATCGGCCTTCCACAATAGCAACCGACAAGTTTTTACCAGCATTAATCCATTGATCACTTCTAAACTTATCAGCATCAACCTTAACTGACAACTCATCATGCTTATGTTGAAGGTCGTCTAATTGTTTCTTCGGTTCACTTATTTCTAATTTAGCTCGATCATATAAAATGGATTTCTTAGTGGCAAGCTCATAATATTTCATAATATCCTCACTCTGTGCTTTTACCTTCTCTTCTCACTTAGTTAATATACCCCTAACAGAACTAATGGCACATTTAGCATCAAATAATTCTATTTCAAGATTCTTACGAATCTATCTAAGACCAGGAATTAAACGAGCACAGGTGAGATTAGAACATACAGGTGTTTCAAAATCGTCCTCTTGAGCCATAAATGCATGTTCCTGATTCTCGTCCCCTTCCTCAGAAAGTTTCATCTGAACCTGAAATGCATGACTTAAAACCACATCATTTAGTTCACCAGTCCAATCATATCCACCAGTTTGTTGCACTATTAATGCCTTTTCATTTTCAGCCTTTTTCTGCTTGTCTTCAACTTTAGGATTTCTCTTGATTTCCCCCTCTTTGGTTTTAGGCATTCTCTGGCGAAATGCCCATACTCATCACAACTGAAACACCTCAGTTTAGATCTATCAAAGCCCATCTTGATTCTGTCATGATCTTTCCACACATTCTTTCCCTTCTTGTCAATAAACTTCTTTGCTCTAAACACCGCCATAGCCATTTGCCATGACACATCAAGTATCTCCACATCTTTAGGATTTATCTGGTTTAATTCACCTGCCAAAATTTGTGTGGGCACCAATGTACCTGTCATCAAAGCATTTTAACACGACATAAATCCAACTCCTAAAGCAAAGTTGGGGTCATTTATAACATTGGGAACATTCATAGATGTAGTGTATGATTAAGTGGAAGTTGCTTGTTGAGACACAAAAGATGTCTTTGTTTCAGAGTGTTCTGCAATTTGTTCAGACAGAAGAGCTTGATTCATTTTTCCAGCCATGCTCTTACTGCTCAAATGATTGAGAGCACGTTGTTTGTCGTCTAAAGCTTTAGACCTCAGAGATGAGATTAATTCAGTCAAAGATATCTCATTTAATTTTGTGGTATTCTTGATGATGGAGATATTCATATCCCAACTCTTTGGCAAGCTATTCAAGAGTTTCTTGTTTTGCTCTCCCACCTCTGGTTCGATCTCAAAATTTCCCATCTTTGTTATCAATGCTATAAACCTCTGAATTTATGCTTCCAAAGTTTCACCCAAAACATGATTGAACATGTTGAACCTCTACTTCAGAATCTCTTTTTGGCTTTCTTTCATGTCCTCATTTCCTTCAAAAGCCTTGAGCAATGCTTTCCAGAGATCTTGAGCAGCTAGTCATTTCCTGAATCCTCGTGCAATCTCAGGAGACAATGCCATTGTTATGATAGCATAAGCCTTCTAATAGGGTGTGCACGGTTCGGTTTTTGGTTCAAACCGCAACCGAAAGTTTTGGTTTTGAATTTTAAAAACCGTTCAATTCCGGTTTTAAAGTTCTTTTCGGTTTGCGGTTTAAAACCGAAAATAAGAATTAACCAAAGAAAGTTAAACAACCCAACGTTTAGCCCCTATATTTATTTTTTTTCGTTGTTATTTAAATTGTAGCTGTGTTGATATGATATACTTTCACATCTATAGAAATGATGTACATTTTTCACACATGGTTAGATATATGTGTGCGCTTTGTATGAGAACCAAGCATATATTTTTCAAAATTTCCTAACATTTGTTTTTAAAAATATGGGATTTGTATGAGAACCAAGCATATATTTTTCAAAATTTCCTAACATTTGTTTTTAAAAATATGGGATGCACAAGTTTAAATTTATCAAAGCATGTCATTCCAAATGGAGAGAAGTTAGCTATAACTGCATGTTGATATTCTTAGGAAAGAACCAGATCACGAAACTTTTGTAGGCCTGAGAACTTAACAAACTTCCGTATTTAGAAGAATTCGAAGAATAATATTGGTAGTATTATATGAAAATCACTTAATAAATTATATAAAGCTACATAAATCGTTTCGGTTCGGTTTTTTTTTTATTTTTTTCATCCATAACCGAAACTGAACCACAAGTTTTGGTTCGGTTTTTTATGGTTTGATTTATTCGGTTATTAGTCCGGTTTCAGATTTTCGGTTTGGTTTTTGTGGGTTTTTCGGTTCTGATTCGGTTCTTTCGGTTTTTTGCTGACCCCTACCTTCTCATCTTTATTGATTCTCTCCCAATCATCATTAGTGTATTCATCCTGGGTTTTGTAGGTACCTTCTTTTGCTCCTGAGGTGTGAATTGGCTTGAAAAGACCAGAAACTACAGATCACCAAATTCGGTGATCCACACACTTAAGATGGTTGGTGAAACGATATTTCCAGTCTTGAAAATTGTCAGGAGAAAGCAAACAGGGAGGGCGAGTTGTTGTTCCGATCTCGGCATCTAGTTTCTGATACAAAGTTGCTTCAAACTCCATTATAGCTAAAAATAACTTTGATCAAAAGGCTTGAAATTGATCAAAAAGTCAGAATTCGACCGACCGAAAAGTCTATATTCGACCGAACTGAAAAGTCAGTATTTGACAGAACTGAAACGTCAGGGCCGAACCGAACACCCTGCCGAACCGGAAACACTGAGTTGAACATAAATCACAGGGCCGAAACGATAACCCCGTTGAACCGAGAACCCCGCCGAACCGAGAAGCTTGAGAATCTGACCGAAAAGCAATTGGACCGGACCGAGGACCTGTTGTTGATCGAAAAGCTGACCGAATACCAGTTGAATCGAACCGAGAAGCTGTCTTTGATCGAAGTCCCAATCGAAAAGCTACAGCACCGGACCGAAAAGGTCTTGAATCGAACCGAGAGCCTTGTGAACTGAACCGAAAACCTTAAAGATAGAACCGAGTACTTAAATTAGGTAATGAAATCGCAAAATCTGGAATAGATTGCTCCTGATCTTCCGGTTTTAAGGGAACACAGATATCATCAGAGAATTTTTCAAAGAACCTGCAAAAAATACTCTCGAACAGCAGCAGAAACTTCGAATATTCTAAAATCACTTGACACACAAATCAATCGTTAGTTTTTTTCTTGAACCGTTATCGTGTGAGCCTTGAAACAGCGTTTCTATGGCTCTGATACCAATTATAGGTCCAAAATCAGTCCTACACGATAACAAGAACAACTAAAGGTGTGGAATCCCTTTAGTGGTTGATTCAAGAAACAAGAATAATCAAATAAACAAACGAAAAGAAGAACACACTACCAATGATTAAAATGCAATAGTAAAAAAATGTTAAGATCACCTTGAAACAATATTCTTCACCCTAGGGGCCGGTCGAACCCTCTGACATCAACAGCAATAAACCGAATGGATGAGTTTGTTTAAATACAGACTCATCATACGCATAAACGCCTAGTTCGACCCACTCTAGTAACCCCAACCCCATTACATACAAGCCCAAAAGACCAGTTCGAGATCCACTAACTATTACTAAAGATAACCAAGCCCAAAAGTAATTCTAATGCGTAAGCCATAACAAAATAGGGCTTTACAGTTACGCTTCCTTGTTTGTTCCAGAGTATCGTCAGCGACTTCTTCTGGAGGTGCCAGGGTAGACAAAACATACACCACCTTCAATGTTGTCAACAGTGCATCTTCTTTTGCCATCGTCTGAAATCCTACCCTTCAAACTTATCCGACTTCACAAATTTCAACGCCATGCCATGAATAGATTCACCGCCAGCCATGTCACTGAATATTAATTGATCTTTGTTCAAGAATTGTTTCCTGATAGTAATTTGAAGTCACGAGAGTTCGCTTTCAGATCAATTAATAAGAGTGGATACCAATTAATGATCGGGTAAAATCAGATTATGATTCAAGAATTTCGTATGTGTTTTTGGATGCAGTGAAATCTTGATCAAAGTTGATCAGAGTACGTATGAACGAATTCAAAATCCATTATAATAGGGAAGCACTTTCTTGGTCACAGTAACTACCAAAGCAGTTAACCTAAAAGTATTTTAAGGATAAAATTGCTCCAGCCAGGGGCTTTGTCACTTGGACCCCGCAAGGGGCTGCCGCCCCTTGGACCCTGCTTCTCTCGGGGGAGATGCCCCCCAAACCCCCGTGAGTCCCGATAACATCCAAATAAGCCTCGACTCTTATTTGTATGTTATACGCTATCTATTTCACTCTAAAATAACCAACAAGGTTAATATTGAAGCATCTGTAGGTTTTGTGTCTAGTTTTATTTTGATAAGAAGTAAAGCTTGAGCTCTGTTGGATTTTGGTTTAGGCATATTAGCATTGTGTTGCGATTGATTTGTCTTGTCCTTCTGTTCAGGCCCTTCATCGCTAACTATCATCATTGAGGTTAACCTTGGGTGCATCCAACGATCAAGCATAAACATGCTACATTTGTCGCGCTTTAAGAATTAGCTGATGATGTTCAGAAAAATCTGTTAAATGATTTACTTTACCTCACAATGGGTTTGGTTAAACATGGACTGAATTGCATAGGTTTGTTGAATTTTTAGAAGATAATGTGTTGTAATCTAGAATCTAGGTGACGAGGAGGACAACGATAAAAATCTAACAAGCCAATGTTTGCATTCGGGCGAGTGCATAGCCATCGATCTCGAGTGATCCCAGTCTATGATCTAGAGTCCCTAAGAAATTACTGTAAGATGTGAATGATGTTTTTCTTTTTTACTTTCCCTAAGATGAAGCTAGAGTCGTCAAAGTCCATAGTCGACGAAGAAAGAATGATTTAGTTCCGATTCCCTGTCTTCATCTTTTCTAGAAAAAGGCTTCCATTTCTCTAGAGTACGAGATCGTGATGAGTTTTCATCCCATGGAAATAGTGCAGATCAATAATATTTAAATTAATTGCATAAGTTTAACATTTAAAATGGTAAAAAAATGTTTATTAATATTCCGATGTTTTACAAGAAAAAAAAAAAACAAACAGCTATAATGATTTAAATTCACACAATTGAACCACCTCTTAACATTCAGAAGTGATATTTGGATTCAAACACAAATCTCTTACAAAAACAAACGGGGCCTAAGAATTAGATGGAAAGGATGTTGAATGCACATTTGGCATCCTAAAAAAGTGGCATACGATAGCCAGTCTAGTGTTATTGTGGACCAAAAAGAAAATCCAGAAAATAATGTATGCTTGCGTGATTTTACATAGTATGATTCCAAAGGATAAAGGTCGAGCGATTTGTTAAAACTATAAAGATGAGCCCTGTGATTATCATAGAGATCAACGAGGGAGAGCCATTTTCAGAGAAAGCCACTCTGAGAGAAATTGTTTGAACAAATAGAATACTTCAAAGAAATCGAACAAGATGATTGGTAGATGGTTAAATCTCACTAATCTAGAGCCAAAGCTATAATGTCAATACTAAATCGATATTTTGAGTAAACAAGTAATTTATGTGAGATGATCAACAAATGCCAAATTTCATGTAACGGTAACGGTAACGGTAACGGTAACGGTAACGGTAACGGTAATGGTAGCGGTAACGGTAGCGGTAACGGTAACGGTAACGGTAACGGTAACGGCAACGACAACGGCAACGGTAATGGCAACGGCAACGACAACAGCAACGGCAACGACAACGGCAACGGCAACAGCAACAGCAACATCAACAACAACAGTAACAGTAACAGTAACAGTAATAGTAACAGTAACAGTAACAGTAACAGTAACAGTAACAGTAACAGTAACAGTAACAGTAACAGTAACAGTAACAGTAACAGTAACAGTAACAGTAACAGTAACAGTAACAGTAACAGTAACAGTAACAGTAACTAGTAACAGTAACAGTAACAGTAACAGTAACAGTAACAGTAATAGTTGTAACATCCCAAATTCTAAGTTTTACGTTCGTTAAAATTTAGGAGTTAGGGTGTTAGAGGTTGAGGAAATATATTAACTTGTGTGTGTTAATATATTGTTATCTAGAAGTTGAGGGTGTAATATGCAAATAAAGAGTTTGGGGTTTTAATAACCCAAATATAAAACTAAAGGGACTTATGGGGTTTATTTAGTAAAACTAAATTAAACAAAAAGAAAAAAATAGAAGAAATCGATGAATAGGTCTGGTGCGATCCCAGACCAGCGACCTCAATTTCATGAAATCTAAAAATTCGATTTTTTGGCTATCCTCATCTCATGAGCTACGATTTGATGCTTTTATTCAAGAGATTAGGAGCTCAACTGATTACTAAACCCCTGGAAGTTGTTATATAAGTGCTCATCATCTAATTGCATGTTGAGATGCGAAATCTTTAGGCCAAAATTTGTTGATGTGAAGCTGTGATTATATGTCTAATGTGTTATATGATGTTAGAATCAAGATTTGAGCACTTATTTCTTTGTGAAATCGACTTAAACATTAAGTTTTGATAGCGGGACCCCTAGGTCACGAAATTACGCCCATGGTTTTGGGGTTTTTGAGACCTATGATGCTCATGAATGAAAAAGTGTATAAATGAGTTTGCAAATTGACAATTTTTGGATGCAAACTTGCAAAATGGAAGAATGCTCATGAATTGCTAGTTATGGGATACTAACTTAAGTAAAGTAGGTTGATTTAGAATTAATATGGATATTGCACACAAGGTGTTCGATAAAATGTCTAAGTGAGTTTTTAACGAAAGTAACACAAAGTTGCTGTTATTAAAAATCAGTTTTAGCTCTGTTTTAAAAGTTCGTAGTAAATCACTCGAGCATCCAATGAGGGTGTGACTTATATGGTTTGAAAGGTCTTTGAAATGACTTCAACTCACTTTTATAAATCTGAAACTGATGCGGGATACTAAGAGGGTCAAAAATGGTGATTTCTGCAGCTATGCAGATTACTTAGCATTCTGTTTGGAATAAATTAAGCTGCTGTCCTGTTTTTAGAAAAAATATATAAAATCATAGAAAAGTAGTTAGAGGGTGTGCCATATATGCTTGGAAAGGTATTTAAGTATACTACATTCCATCTTTAAACATGGAATGCTGGAAAAATAGTAGGATGGTCAAAATGGCCAATTACAGCAGCATAGCTGAAAAAGTCTACACAAAAATATTACCTTCTAAAATCAATTAAGGTTGAAGCTGTGATTATACTTGCTCTATACATGCATAAAAGTTGAATTTGCATATTATATGACCTATATGATATGTGATTAGTTCAATTATATGTGTTCGTATGTAAATTGTTGGTTGGACTTTATAAGTCAAAGTGTTGGTTTCAATTGGAACATAAAATATGATGAATATGCATAATGGAAATTGTTAGTACCGAAATGGCTAGATTAGTCATAAAAGGGAATACTAACGAGTTAAATGTTGACCATTGAAAAAGCTAGGTTTTGATCTTGGAATCAAATGGGTCAACCGGATGAAGTGGTAAAGGACTTTAGGACGAATCGAGGTAAGTATTACTTACACCCTCTAAGGTAGCTAATGTGCTATGATATATGTTCCTACCATGATATGAATGGATTATGTACCAATTAAGGTACCCACAAAAGAGTAAGCAGATTACCAGAAAGTTAAATGGAAACCTTGAATTGTCAGGGTAAAGTGTGTGTTTAAATATTGGGTTGAAATACTTAAACGGTCCATAAAAACCACACTAGAATGCAAAAATGTTGCCTAGTGGTTATATGACTAGCTGAAGCCCATGTTAGTGGGTCAAGTAGGTTAAATGGCTCTAAGGAGCCACATATGTGAAATTGCTTTATTTTCGGGTAACATCGTTTATGTTACAAGTAGTAGTTATGTAAGATGTGTAATTACATACAATGGGAATAGACCATGAGCTATTCTAAATGGGTGATGAATAGTTCTAGGAACCATGAAGCCTAATGGCCAAAAGGTTCTCCAATGACCAAATTTGACCATAAGCAAGACTCGGAGGAATCATATAACGAATGCCAAGTTGCAATGGGCGGAAATGGGGTTTAGAACCCATGCCATGTAACAAATAAAGGAGGATCATAAATGGTTATAGAACCATAGATCCTAAATGCTAAAATGATGGTCAAATAAGGCGTTGGGAGACACCAAAGTCAAGGACCCGCCTTAACGGGTCAAATGGGTACAATAACCCAAAAGTGGTTGAATAATAGATAGTGACTCCCTAAAAGCTACTTGATGCATAAATGGGTTGTCTCATAAGTTTAGGATCATAATCCTTTAAAACTGTGTTATTTCTTGTAGTAACAAGCACACGAAGTGCATTGAACCCATGCAGATTCAAAAGACATAATTAGCATATGGAATTGACTCATCTTCCATGTTTGCCAATGGGATTGTGGTAAGATTTGTTGCAATAGGGGCAGACCATTTGCTTTAGTGCGATGGGTGTCCTAACGGGTCAAACGGGTCGATTGAACCCGTTAATGCAAATCATGAATTTGATTCGGTTAAGGCATGTCAACGTGCATAATTGTTTTTAAAGTGTTTGTGAAGCTTGAAAAGCTGGGAAAAGGGTTTAAAACAAGCTGTTAAAATCTGGTTGAAAACATGATGAAATAGCCGAAAATTTGGCTAAGTATATGTTGGTACCAGATTTCAGGATATGCCAAGCAGCTCGCAAGCACTTCGTGGTAAGGATCCTGAATTGTGTTTCTTTACTAACGGTTGCTTTTCCCCTTTTGTTTGTTATTCGCAGGTTAATTCCAACATGGATCACGTGTCCTAAAGACCCGGTCAGCTAACAGAAACGTGGACTAAGTGGACTTCAAACGGCTAAGTGGGAGACGTGGAGTTAGTTGCTAGTTTTTATGAGATATTGTTACGATGTAATCTTTATTTAAACCGAGCTCTAGGCTTGCACACACACACCTTTTCACGATAGAACTCTCTGTAACACTTAGAATTCGAGCTCATTTCATTTGTACTTGAACACATTTCGGTTATATAAAAGTTTCAGGCAGCAGGCACTTTAAGCCGGCTCCCGAGGTTTCTTGCTAGGCTCCTTGAGGATACTCAAGGATTCCTGGATTTTTCCCTCGTTACATCCTCGTGTCAATCTCCAAATTTACATTTATATCTCTATTTACATCAGACACTCTACCTCACTTACAAAGTTTGATCAACTAATTGCTTAGGCAGTTTTTGACCAAAACAATTTGGCGCCCACCGTGGGGCAAACGGTGTTTGAATTCGATTAAGAGCCTTGATCTTCTTCCAATAACCAATTCTTGAAAGTGTCGAGCCAACCAAAGATTACTTCGAAATCTGTTTCATACACTAAACTGGCTGTCGACACTGGTCTCCCCCCAATGCTGAAAAAAGTGACCGGCGCCGACGCTAAAAGAGTGGAATATCCCACTTTTCAAGGATCTAAAGGTACGTCCACTGACTTTACTATTTCTAATAGCGATCTGTATGTTTTGATCAGGCAGATGAAGACTCATGTGGATGAGCAAGCCAAAACCAACGAGAAAATGATGAAGGAAATCATGGAGTTGAAGAAATCAAAGAAACCAGTAGAGGAAATCAGTCCTTTGATGCCAAAATCATTCGGTTTTGACTGTCCGGAAATATCAGAGCAGCCAAAACAGAAAGCGAATTCCTCTAATGCCCCAAAATCAGGTATTGCAACGGCTACTACTGCACGATTCTCAGGCTCTCAGCATCAGAAGACTTACAGGGTGATAGATCTGGAGTACTCTGGATTCTACTCTGAGCAGCCGCCAGAATCTTACTACAGAGGATATGGAAGTCAGCAGCCGCCGAGGTGCTCGGGCCAACAACCAGTCAGGTTTTCAAGCCAGCAAGTGCTGAGAATCTCGGTACAACAACCTATATCTCAACCGCAGCGGTTCATGACGTCAAATATTCACGAGCCTTGGAGTCAGCAGTCAGCAGCGCCTACTACTCAAGTGCTACCAGGATCTTCAGCTCAACCATTCCAGGAATTTCCGAGCCGCTTCCAAGCTGCTCAAGGTCCCCAAGAATCCTTATTTTCTAACCCTACTGTCTCTGCAGGCATATTCCCAGGTTCATCTCAGGAG
>JBCNJP010011762.1:0-14973 GCA_039602395.1 Deinandra increscens subsp. villosa
GGTCGGTTGGGACCAATAAGTCCTAGTAAGGAGTGTCTTATATAACCAATAAGTTGTGTTTAGGACCAATGATGGCCCAATAATGTGTGTTTAAGGGCAATGAGGGTCCGTTGGGACCAATGAGTCCCAATAAAGTGTGTATATAACCAATAATTTGTGTTTACGACCAATTATGCCCCAATAAGGTGTGTTTAGTTGGGACCAATGAGTCACACTAATGTGTGCATATAACCAATACGTTGTGTTTAGGACCAATGATGGCACAATAAAGTGGGTTTAGGGACAATGAGGGTTAGTTGGCACCAATGAGTCCTAATAAGGTGTTTATATAACCAATAAGTTGTGTTTACGACCAATTATGGCCCAATATGGTGTGTTTAGTTGGGACTAATGAGTCCCACTAAGGTGTGTATATAACCAATAAATCATGTTCAGGACCAATGATGGCCCAATAAGGTGTGTTTAGTAGGGCAATGAGGGTCGGTTAGAACCAGTAAGTCCTAGTAAGGTGTGTATATAACCAATAAGTTGTGTTTAGGACCAATGATGGCCCAATAATGTGTGTTTAGTTGGGACTAATGAGTCCCACTAAGGTTTGTATATAACCAATAAGTTGTGTTTAGGACCAATGATGGCCCTCTAAGGAGTGTTTAGTAGGGCAATGAGCGTCGGTTGGGACCAATAAGTCCTAGTAAGGTGTGTCTTATATAACCAATAAGTTGTGTTTAGGACCAATGATGGCCCAATAATGTGTGTTTAAGGGCAATGAGGGTCAGTTGGGACCAATGAGTCCCAATAAAGTGTGTATATAACCAATAAGTTGTGTTTACGACCAATTATGGCCCAATAAGGTGTGTTTAGTTGGGACCAATGAGTCCCACTAATGTGTGTATATAATCAATATGTTGTGTTTAGGACCAATGATGGCACAATTAAGTGTGTTTAGGGACAATGAGGGTCTGTTGGGACCAATGAGTCCTAATAAGGTGTGTATATAACCAATAAGTTGTGTTTACGACCAATTATGGCCTAATAAGGTGTGTTTAGTTGGGACCAATGAGTCCCACTAAGGTGTGTATATAACCAATACGTTTTGTTTAGGACAAATGATGGCCCAATAAGGTGTGTTTAGGGGCAATGAGGGTTAGTTGGGACCAATGAGTCTCAATAATGTGTGAATATAACTAATAAGTTGTGTTTACGACCAATTATGGCCCAATAAGGTGTGTTTAGTCGGGAATAATGAGTCCCACTAAGGTGTGTATATAACCAATAAGTTGTGTTTAGGACTAATGATGGCCCAATAAGGTGTGTTTAGTAGGGCAATGAGGGTCGGCTGGGACCAATAAGTCCTAGTAAGGTGTGTATATAACCAATAAGTTGTGTTTAGGACCAATGATGGCCCAATAATGTGTGTTTAAGGGCAATGAGGGTCATGTGGGCCCAATGAGTCCCAATAAAGTGTGCATATAACCAATAAGTTTTGTTTACGACCAATTATGGCCCAATAAGGTGTGTTTAGTTGGGACCAATGAGTCCCACTAATGTGTGTATATAACCAATACGTTGTGTTTAGAACCAATGATGGCATAATAAAGTGTGTTTAGGGATAATGAGGGTCAGTTGGCACCAATGAGTCCTAATAAGGTGTGTATATAACCAATAAGTTGTGTTTACGACCAATTATGGCCCAATATGGTGTGTTTAGTAGGGCAATGAGGGTCGGTTGGGACCAATAAGTCCTAGTAAGGTGTGTCTTATATAACCAATAAGTTGTGTTTAGGACCAATGATGGCCCAATAATGTGTGTTTAAGGGCAATGAGGGTCCGTTGGGACTAATGAGTCCCAATAAAGTTTGTATATAACCAATAAGTTGTGTTTACGACCAATTATGGCCCAATAAGGTGTGTTTAGTTGGGACCAATGAGTCCCACTAATGTGTGCATATAACCAATACGTTGTGTTTAGGACCAATGATGGCACAATAAAGTGGGTTTAGGGACAATGAGGGTTAGTTGGTACCAATGAGTCCTAATAAGGTGTTTATATAACCAATAAGTTGTGTTTACGACCAATTATGGCCCAATATGGTGTGTTTAGTTGGGACTAATGAGTCCCACTAAGGTGTGTATACAACCAATAAGTTGCGTTTAGGACCAATGATGGCCCAATAAGGTGTGTTTAGTAGGGCAATGAGGGTCGGTTGGGACCAATAAGTCCTAGTAAGGAGTGTCTTATATAACCAATAAGTTGTGTTTAGGACCAATGATGGCCCAATAATGTGTGTTTAAGGGCAATGAGGGTCCGTTGGGACCAATGAGTCCCAATAAAGTGTGTATATAACCAATAATTTGTGTTTACGACCAATTATGCCCCAATAAGGTGTGTTTAGTTGGGACCAATGAGTCACACTAATGTGTGCATATAACCAATACGTTGTGTTTAGGACCAATGATGGCATAATAAAGTGGGTTTAGGGACAATGAGGGTTAGTTGGCACCAATGAGTCCTAATAAGGTGTTTATATAACCAATAAGTTGTGTTTACGACCAATTATGGCCCAATATGGTGTGTTTAGTTGGGACTAATGAGTCCCACTAAGGTGTGTATATAACCAATAAATCATGTTCAGGACCAATGATGGCCCAATAAGGTGTGTTTAGTAGGGCAATGAGGGTCGGTTAGAACCAATAAGTCCTAGTAAGGTGTGTATATAACCAATAAGTTGTGTTTAGGACCAATGATGGCCCAATAATGTGTGTTTAGTTGGGACTAATGAGTCCCACTAAGGTTTGTATATAACCAATAAGTTGTGTTTAGGACCAATGATGGCCCTCTAAGGAGTGTTTAGTAGGGCAATGAGGGTCGGTTGGGACCAATAAGTCCTAGTAAGGTGTGTCTTATATAACCAATAAGTTGTGTTTAGGACCAATGATGGCCCAATAATGTGTGTTTAAGGGCAATGAGGGTCAGTTGGGACCAATGAGTCCCAATAAAGTGTGTATATAACCAATAAGTTGTGTTTACGACCAATTATGGCCCAATAAGGTGTGTTTAATTGGGACCAATGAGTCCCACTAATGTGTGCATATAACCAATACATTGTGTTTAGGACCAATGATGGCACAATAAAGTGGGTTTAGGGACAATGAGGGTTAGTTGGCACCAATTAGTCCTAATAAGGTGTTTATATAACCAATAAGTTGTGTTTACGACCAATTATGGCCCAATATGGTGTGTGTAGTTGGGACTAATGAGTCCCACTAAGGTGTCTATATAACCAATAAATTATGTTTAGGACCAATGATGGACCAATAAGGTGTGTTTAGTAGGGCAATGATGGTCGGTTAGAACCAATAAGTCCTAGTAAGGTGTGTATATAACCAATAAGTTGTGTTTAGGACCAATGATGGCCCAATAATGTGTGTTTAGTTGGGACTAATGAGTCCCACTAAGGTTTGTATATAACCAATAAGTTGTGTTTAGGACCAATGATGGCCCTCTAAGGAGTGTTTAGTAGGGCAATGAGGGTCGGTTGGGACCAATAAGTCCTAGTAAGGTGTGTCTTATATAACCAATAAGTTGTGTTTAGGACCAATGATGGCCCAATAATGTGTGTTTAAGGGCAATGAGGGTCAGTTGGGACCAATGAGTCCCAATAAAGTGTGTATATAACCAATAAGTTGTGTTTACGACCAATTATGGCCCAATAAGGTGTGTTTAGTTGGGACCAATGAGTCCCACTAATGTGTGCATATAACCAATACATTGTGTTTAGGACCAATGATGGCACAATAAAGTGGGTTTAGGGACAATGAGGGTTAGTTGGCACCAATTAGTCCTAATAAGGTGTTTATATAACCAATAAGTTGTGTTTACGACCAATTATGGCCCAATATGGTGTGTGTAGTTGGGACTAATGAGTCCCACTAAGGTGTGTATATAACCAATAAATTATGTTTAGGACCAATGATGGACCAATAAGGTGTGTTTAGTAGGGCAATGAGGATCGATTGGGACCAATAAGTCCTAGTAAGGTGTGTATATAACCAATAAGTTGTGTTTAGGACCAATGATGGTCCAATAATGTGTGTATAGTTGGGACTAATGAGTCCTACTAAGGTGTGTATATAACCAATAAGTTGTGTTTAGGACCAATGATGGCCCAATAAGGTGTGTTTAGTAGGACAATGAGGATCGGTTGCGACCAATAAGTCCTAGTAAGGTGTGTCTTATATAACCAACAAGTTGTGTTTAGGACCAATGATGGCCCAATAATGTGTGTTTAAGGGCAATGAGGGTCAGTTGGGACAAATGAGTCCCAATAAGGTGTGTATATAACCAATAAGTTTTGTTTACGACCAATTATGGCCCAATAAGGTGTGTTTAGTTGGGACCAATGAGTCCCACTAATGTGTGTATATAACCAATACGTTGTGTTTAGGACCAATGATGGCACAATAAAGTGTGTTTAGGGACAATGAGGGTCAGTTGGCACCGATGAGTCCTAATAAGGTGTTTATATAACCAATAAGTTGTGTTTACGACCAATTATGGCCCAATAAGGTGTGTTTAGTTGGTACCAATGAGTCCCACTAAGGAGTGTATATAACCAATAAGTTGTGTTTAGGACCAATGATGGCCCAATAAGGTGTGTTTAGGGGTAATGAGGGTTAGTTGGGACCAATGAGTCTCAATAATGTGTGAATATAACTAATAAGTTGTGTTTACGACCAATTATGGCCCAATAAGGTGTGTTTAGTCGGGAATAATGAGTCCCACTAAGGTGTGTATATAACCAATAAGTTGTGTTTAGGACTAATGATGGCCCAATAAGGTGTGTTTAGTAGGGCAATGAGGGTCGGCTGGGACCAATAAGTCCTAGTAAGGTGTGTATATAACCAATAAGTTGTGTTTAGGACCAATGATGGCCCAATAATGTGTGTTTAAGGGCAATGAGGGTCATGTGGGTCCAATGAGTCCCAATAAAGTGTGCATATAACCAATAAGTTTTGTTTACGACCAATTATGGCCCAATAAGGTGTGTTTAGTTGGGACCAATGAGTCCCACTAATGTGTGTATATAACCAATACGTTGTGTTTAGAACCAATGATGGCATAATAAAGTGTGTTTAGGGATAATGAGGGTCAGTTGGCACCAATGAGTCCTAATAAGGTGTGTATATAACCAATAAGTTGTGTTTACGACCAATTATGGCCCAATATGGTGTGTTTAGTAGGGCAATGAGGGTCGGTTGGGACCAATAAGTCCTAGTAAGGTGTGTCTTATATAACCAATAAGTTGTGTTTAGGACCAACGATGGCCCAATAATGTGTGTTTATGGGCAATGAGGGTCCGTTGGGACCAATGAGTCCCAATAAAGTGTGTATATAACCAATAATTTGTGTTTACGACCAATTATGCCCCAATAAGGTGTGTTTAGTTGGGACGAATGAGTCACACTAATGTGTGCATATAACCAATACGTTGTGTTTAGGACCAATGATGGCATAATAAAGTGGGTTTAGGGACAATGAGGGTTAGTTGGCACCAATGAGTCCTAATAAGGTGTTTATATAACCAATAAGTTGTGTTTACGACCAATTATGGCCCAATATGGTGTGTTTAGTTGGGACTAATGAGTCCCACTAAGGTGTGTATATAACCAATAAATCATGTTCAGGACCAATGATGGCCCAATAAGGTGTGTTTAGTAGGGCAATGAGGGTCGGTTAGAACCAATAAGTCCTAGTAAGGTGTGTATATAACCAATAAGTTGTGTTTAGGACCAATGATGGCCCAATAATGTGTGTTTAGTTGGGACTAATGAGTCCCACTAAGGTTTGTATATAACCAATAAGTTGTGTTTAGGACCAATGATGGCCCTCTAAGGAGTGTTTAGTAGGGCAATGAGGGTCGGTTGGGACCAATAAGTCCTAGTAAGGTGTGTCTTATATAACCAATAAGTTGTGTTTAGGACCAATGATGGCCCAATAATGTGTGTTTAAGGGCAATGAGGGTCAGTTGGGACCAATGAGTCCCAATAAAGTGTGTATATAACCAATAAGTTGTGTTTACGACCAATTATGGCCCAATAAGGTGTGTTTAGTTGGGACCAATGAGTCCCACTAATGTGTGCATATAACCAATACATTGTGTTTAGGACCAATGATGGCACAATAAAGTGGGTTTAGGGACAATGAGGGTTAGTTGGCACCAATTAGTCCTAATAAGGTGTTTATATAACCAATAAGTTGTGTTTACGACCAATTATGGCCCAATATGGTGTGTGTAGTTGGGACTAATGAGTCCCACTAAGGTGTCTATATAACCAATAAATTATGTTTAGGACCAATGATGGACCAATAAGGTGTGTTTAGTAGGGCAATGAGGGTCGGTTAGAACCAATAAGTCCTAGTAAGGTGTGTATATAACCAATAAGTTGTGTTTAGGACCAATGATGGCCCAATAATGTGTGTTTAGTTGGGACTAATGAGTCCCACTAAGGTTTGTATATAACCAATAAGTTGTGTTTAGGACCAATGATGGCCCTCTAAGGAGTGTTTAGTAGGGCAATGAGGGTCGGTTGGGACCAATAAGTCCTAGTAAGGTGTGTCTTATATAACCAATAAGTTGTGTTTAGGACCAATGATGGCCCAATAATGTGTGTTTAAGGGCAATGAGGGTCAGTTGGGACCAATGAGTCCCAATAAAGTGTGTATATAACCAATAAGTTGTGTTTACGACCAATTATGGCCCAATAAGGTGTGTTTAGTTGGGACCAATGAGTCCCACTAATGTGTGCATATAACCAATACATTGTGTTTAGGACCAATGATGGCACAATAAAGTGGGTTTAGGGACAATGAGGGTTAGTTGGCACCAATTAGTCCTAATAAGGTGTTTATATAACCAATAAGTTGTGTTTACGACCAATTATGGCCCAATATGGTGTGTGTAGTTGGGACTAATGAGTCCCACTAAGGTGTGTATATAACCAATAAATTATGTTTAGGACCAATGATCGACCAATAAGGTGTGTTTAAGGGCAATGAGGATCGATTGGGACCAATAAGTCCTAGTAAGGTGTGTATATAACCAATAAGTTGTGTTTAGGACCAATGATGGTCCAATAATGTGTGTATAGTTGGGACTAATGAGTCCTACTAAGGTGTGTATATAACCAATAAGTTGTGTTTAGGACCAATGATGGCCCAATAAGGTGTGTTTAGTAGGACAATGAGGATCGGTTGCGACCAATAAGTCCTAGTAAGGTGTGTCTTATATAACCAACAAGTTGTGTTTAGGACCAATGATGGCCCAATAATGTGTGTTTAAGGGCAATGAGGGTCAGTTGGGACAAATGAGTCCCAATAAGGTGTGTATATAACCAATAAGTTTTGTTTACGACCAATTATGGCCCAATAAGGTGTGTTTAGTTGGGACCAATGAGTCCCACTAATGTGTGTATATAACCAATACGTTGTGTTTAGGACCAATGATGGCACAATAAAGTGTGTTTAGGGACAATGAGGGTCAGTTGGCACCGATGAGTCCTAATAAGGTGTTTATATAACCAATAAGTTGTGTTTACGACCAATTATGGCCCAATAAGGTGTGTTTAGTTGGTACCAATGAGTCCCACTAAGGTGTGTATATAACCAATAAGTTGTGTTTAGGACCAATGATGGCCCAATAAGGTGTGTTTAGTAGGGCAATGAGGATCGATTGGGACCAATAAGTCCTAGTAAGGTGTGTATATAACCAATAAGTTGTGTTTAGGACCAATGATGGTCCAATAATGTGTGTTTAGTTGGTACCAATGAGTCCCACTAAGGTGTGTATATAACCAATACGTTGTGTTTAGGACCAATGATGGCCCAATAAGGTGTGTTTAGTAGGGCAGTGAGGATCGATTGGGACCAATAAGTCCTAGTAAGGTGTGTCTTATATAACCAATAAGTTGTGTTTAGGACCAATGATGGCCCAATAATGTGTGTTTAAGGGCAATGAGGGTCAGTTGGGACCAATGAGTCCCAATAAAGTGTGTATATAACCAATAAGTTTTGTTTACGACCAATTATGGCCCAATAAGGTGTGTTTAGTTGTGACCAATGAGTCCCACTAATGTGTGTATATAACCAATACGTTGTGTTTAGGACCAATGATGGCACAATAAAGTCGGTTTAGGGACAATGAGGGTTAGTTGGCACCAATGAGTCCTAATAAGGTGTTTATATAACCAATAAGTTGTGTTTACGACCACTTATGGCCCAATATGGTGTGTTTAGTTTGTACTAATGAGTCCCACTAAGGTGTGTATAAAACCAATAAGTTATGTTTAGCACCAATGATGGCCCAATAAGGTGTGTTTAGTAGGGCAATGAGGGTCGGTTAGGACCAATAAGTCCTAGTAAGGTGTGTATATAACCAATAAGTTGTGTTTAGGACCAATGATGGTCCAATAATGTGTGTTTAGTTTGGACTAATGAGTCCCACTAAGGTGTGTATATAATCACTAAGTTGTGTTTAGGACCAATGATGGCCCAATAAGGTGTGTTTAGTAGGACAATGAGGATCGGTTGCGACCAATAAGTCCTAGTAAGGTGTGTCTTATATAACCAACAAGTTGTGTTTAGGACCAATGATGGCCCAATAATGTGTGTTTAAGGGCAATGAGGGTCAGTTGGGACCAATGAGTCCCAATAAGGTGTGTATATAACCAATAAGTTTTGTTTACGACCAATTATGGCCCAATAAGGTGTGTTTAGTTGGGACCAATGAGTCCCACTAATGTGTGTATATAACCAATACGTTGTGTTTAGGACCAATGATGGCACAATAAAGTGTGTTTAGGGACAATGAGGGTCAGTTGGCACCAATGAGTCCTAATAAGGTGTGTATATAACCAATAAGTTGTGTTTACGACCAATTATGGCCCAATATGGTGTGTTTAGTTGGGACTAATGAGTCCCACTAAGGTGTGTATATAACCAATAAGTTATGTTTAGGACTAATGATGGTCCAATAAGGTGTGTTTAGTAGGGCAATGAGGGTCGGCTGGGACCAATAAGTCCTAGTAAGGTGTGTATATAACCAATAAGTTGTGTTTAGGACCAATGATGGCCCAATAATGTGTGTTTAAGGGCTATGAGGGTCAGTTGGGCCCAATGAGTCCCAATAAAGTGTGTATATAACCAATAAGTTGTGTTTACGACCAATTATGGCCAAATAAGGTGTGTTTAGTTGGTACCAATGAGTCCCACTAAGGTGTGTATATAACCAATAAGTTGTGTTTAGGACCAATGATGGCCCAATAAGGTGTGTTTAGTAGGGCAATGAGGATCGGTTGGGACCAATAAGTCCTAGTAAGGTGTGTATTATATAACCAATAAGTTGTATTTAGGACCAATGATGGCCCAATAATGTGTGTTTAAGGGCAATGAGGGTAAGTTGGGACCAATGAGTCCTAATAAAGTGTGTATATAAATAATAAGTTGTGTTTACGACCAATTATGGCCCAATAAGGTGTGTTTAGTTGGGACCAATGAGTCCCACTAATGTGTGTATATAACCAATACGTTGTGTTTAGGACCAATGATGGCACAATAAAGTGTGTTTAGTAGGGCAATGAGGATCGGTTGGGACCAATAAGTCCTAGTAAGGTGTGTATTATATAACCAATAAGTTGTATTTAGGACCAATGATGGCCCAATAATGTGTGTTTAAGGGCAATGAGGGTAAGTTGGGACCAATGAGTCCCAATAAAGTGTGTATATAACCAATAAGTTGTGTTTACGACCAATTATGGCCCAATAAGGTGTGTTTAGTTGGTACCAATGAGTCCCACTAAGGTGTGTATATAACCAATAAGTTATGTTTAGGACCAATGATGGCCCAATAAGGTGTGTTTAGTAGGGCAATGAGGATCGGTTGGGACCAATAAGTCCTAGTAAGGTGTGTATTATATAACCAATAAGTTGTATTTAGGACCAATGATGGCCCAATAATGTGTGTTTAAGGGCAATGAGGGTAAGTTGGGACCAATGAGTCCCAATAAAGTGTGTATATAAATAATAAGTTGTGTTTACGACCAATTATGGCCCAATAAGGTGTGTTTAGTTGGGACCAATGAGTCCCACTAATGTGTGTATATAACCAATACGTTGTGTTTAGGACCAATGATGGCACAATAAAGTGGGTATAGGGACAATGAGAGTTAGTTGGCACCAATGAGTCCTAATAAGGTGTTTATATAACCAATAAGTTGTGTTTACGACCAATTATAGCCCAATATGGTGTGTTTTGTTGGGACTAATGAGTCCCACTAAGGTGTGTATAAAACCAATAAGTTATGTTTAGGACCAATGATGGCCCAATAACGTGTTGTTTAGTAGGGCAATGAGGGTCGGTTAGGACCAATAAGTCCTATTAAGATGTGTATATAACCAATAAGTTGTGTTTAGGACCAATGATGGCCCAATAATGTGTGTTTAGTTAGGACTAATGAGTCCCACTAAGGTGTGTATATAACCAATAAGTTGTGTTTAGGACCAATGATGGCCCAATAAGGTGTGTTTAGTAAGGCAATGAGGGTCGGTTGGGACCAATAAGTCCTAGTAAGGTGTGTCTTATATAACCAATAAGTTGTGTTTAGGACCAATGATGGCCCAATAATGTGTGTTTAAGGGCAATGAGGGTCAGTTGGGACCAATGAGTCCCAATAAAGTGTGTATATAACCAATAAGTTGTGTTTACGACCAATTATGGCCCAATAAGGTGTGTTTAGTTGGCACAATAAAGTGTGTTTAGGGACAATGAGGGTCAGTTGGCACCAGTGAGTCCTAATAAGGTGTGTATATAACCAACAAGTTGTGTTTACGGCCAATTATGGCCGAATATGGTGTGTTTAGTTGAGACTAATGAGTCCCACTAAGGTGTGTATATAACCGGTAAGTTATGTTTAGGACCAATGATGGCCCAATAAGGTGTGTTTAGTAGGATAATGAGGCTCGGTTAGGACTAATAAGTCCTAGTAAGGTGTGTATATAACGAATAAGTTGTGTTTAGGACCAATGATGTCCCAATAATGTGTGTTTAAGGGCAATGAGGGTCAGTTGGGACCAATGAGTCCCAATAAGGTGTGTATATAACCAATAAGTTGTGTTTACGACCAATTATGGCCCAATAAGGTGTGTTTAGTTGGGACCAATGAGTCCCACTAATGTGTGTATATAACCAATACGTTGTGTTTAGGACCAATGATGGCACAATAAAGTGTGTTTAGGGACAATGAGGGTCAGTTGGCACCAATGAGTCCTAATAAGGTGTGTATATAACCAATAAGTTGTGTTTACGACCAATTATGGCCCAATATGGTGTGTTTAGTTGGGACTAATGAGTCCCACTAAGGTGTGTATATAACCAATAAGTTATGTTTAGGACTAATGATGGCCCAATAAGGTGTGTTTAGTAGGGCAATGAGGGTCGGCTGGGACCAATAAGTCCTAGTAAGGTGTGTATATAACCAATAAGTTGTGTTTAGGACCAATGATGGCCCAATAATGTGTGTTTAAGGGCTATGAGGGTCAGTTGGGACCAATGAGTCCCAATAAGGTGTGTATATAACCAATAAGTTGTGTTTACGACCAATTATGGCCCAATAAGGTGTGTTTAGTTGGGACCAATGAGTCCCACTAAGGTGTGTATATAACCAATAAGTTGTGTTTAGGACCAATGATGGCCCAATAAGGTGTGTTTAGTAGGGCAATGAGGATCGGTTGGGACCAATAAGTCCTAGTAAGGTGTGTATTATATAACCAATAAGTTGTGTTTAGGACCAATGATGGCCCAATAATGTGTGTTTAAGGGCAATGAGGGTAAGTTGGGACCAATGAGTCCCAATAAAGTGTGTATATAACCAATAAGTTGTGTTTACGACCAATTATGGCCCAATAAGGTGTGTTTAGTTGGGACCAATGAGTCCCACTAAGGTGTGTATATAACCAATAAGTTGTGTTTAGGACCAATGATGGCCCAATAAGGTGTGTTTAGTAGGGCAATGAGGATCGGCTTGGGACCAATAAGTCCTAGTAAGGTGTGTATTATATAACCAATAAGTTGTGTTTAGGACCAATGATGGCCCAATAATGTGTGTTTAAGGGCAATGAGGGTCAGTTGGGACCAATGAGTCCCAATAAAGTGTGTATATAACCAATAAGTTGTGTTTACGACCAATTATGGCCCAATAAGGTGTGTTTAGTTGGTACCAATGAGTCCCACTAAGGTGTGTATATAACCAATAAGTTGTGTTTAGGACCAATGATGGCCCAATAAGGTGTGTTTAGTAGGGCAATGAGGGTCGGTTGGGACCAATAAGTCCTAGTAAGGTGTGTATTATATAACCAATAAGTTGTGTTTAGGACCAATGATGGCCCAATAATGTGTGTTTAAGGGCAATGAGGGTAAGTTGGGACCAATGAGTCCCAATAAAGTGTGTATATAAATAATAAGTTGTGTTTACGACCAATTATGGCCCAATAAGGTGTGTTTAGTTGGGACCAATGAGTCCCACTAATGTGTGTATATAACCAATACGTTGTGTTTAGGACCAATGATGGCACAATAAAGTGGGTATAGGGACAATGAGAGTTAGTTGGCACCAATGAGTCCTAATAAGGTGTTTATATAACCAATAAGTTGTGTTTACGACCAATTATAGCCCAATATGGTGTGTTTTGTTGGGACTAATGAGTCCCACTAAGGTGTGTATAAAACCAATAAGTTATGTTTAGGACCAATGATGGCCCAATAACGTGTTGTTTAGTAGGGCAATGAGGGTCGGTTAGGACCAATAAGTCCTATTAAGATGTGTATATAACCAATAAGTTGTGTTTAGGACCAATGATGGCCCAATAATGTGTGTTTAGTTAGGACTAATGAGTCCCACTAAGGTGTGTATATAACCAATAAGTTGTGTTTAGGACCAATGATGGCCCAATAAGGTGTGTTTAGTAAGGCAATGAGGGTCGGTTGGGACCAATAAGTCCTAGTAAGGTGTGTCTTATATAACCAATAAGTTGTGTTTAGGACCAATGATGGCCCAATAATGTGTGTTTAAGGGCAATGAGGGTCAGTTGGGACCAATGAGTCCCAATAAAGTGTGTATATAACCAATAAGTTGTGTTTACGACCAATTATGGCCCAATAAGGTGTGTTTAGTTGGCACAATAAAGTGTGTTTAGGGACAATGAGGGTCAGTTGGCACCAGTGAGTCCTAATAAGGTGTGTATATAACCAACAAGTTGTGTTTACGGCCAATTATGGCCGAATATGGTGTGTTTAGTTGAGACTAATGAGTCCCACTAAGGTGTGTATATAACCGGTAAGTTATGTTTAGGACCAATGATGGCCCAATAAGGTGTGTTTAGTAGGACAATGAGGGTCGGTTAGGACTAATAAGTCCTAGTAAGGTGTGTATATAACCAATAAGTTGTGTTTAGGACCAATGATGGCCCAATAATGTGTGTTTAAGGGCAATGAGGGTCAGTTGGGACCAATGAGTCCCAATAAGGTGTGTATATAACCAATAAGTTGTGTTTACGACCAATTATTGCCCAATAAGGTGTGTTTAGTTGGCACCAATGAGTCCCACTAATGTGTGTATATAACCAATATGTTGTGTTTAGGACCAATGATGGCACAATTAAGTGTGTTTAGGGACAATGAGGGTCAGTTGGCACCAATGAGTCCTAATAAGGTGTGTATATAACCAATAAGTTGTGTTTACGACCAATTATGGCCCAATATGGCGTGTTTAGCTGGGACTAATGAGTCCCACTAAGGTGTGTATATAACCAATAAGTTATGTTTAGGACCAATGATGGCCTAATAAGGTGTGTTTAGTAAGGCAATGAGGGTCGGTTAGGACCAATAAGTCCTAGTAAGGTGTGTATATAACTAATAAGTTGTGTTTAGGACCAATGATGGCCCAATAATGTGTGTTTAGTTGGGACTAATGAGTCCCACTAAGGTGTGTATATAACCAATAAGTTATGTTTTGGACTAATGATGGCCCAATAAGGTGTGTTTAGTAGGGCAATGAGGGTCGGCTGGGACCAATACAGTCCTAGTAAGGTGTGTATATAACCTATAAGTTGTGTTTAGGACCAATGATGGCCCAATAAGGTGTGTTTAGTTGGGCAATGAGGGTCGGTTGGGACCAATAAGTCCTAGTAAGGTGTGTATATAACTAATAAGTTGTGTTTACGACCAATTATGGCCCAATAAGGTGTGTTTAGTTGGGACCAATGAGTCCCACTAATGTGTGTATATAACCAATACGTTGTGTTTAGGACCAATGATGGCCCACTAAGGTGTGTTTAGTAGGGGAATGAGGATCGGTTGGGACCAATAAGTCCTAGTAAGGTGTGTCTTATATAACCAATAAGTTGTGTTTAGGACCAATGATGGCCCAATAATGTGTGTTTAAGGGCAATGAGGGTTAGTTGGGACCAATGAGTCCCAATAAGGTGTGTATATAACCAATAAGTTGTGTTTACGACCAATTATGGCCCAATAAGGTGTGTTTAGTTGGGACCAATGAGTCCCACTAATGTGTGTATATAATCAATACGTTGTGTTTAGGACCAATGATGGCACAATAAAGTGGGTTTAGGGACAATGTGGGTCAGTTGGCACCAATGAGTCCTAATAAGGTGTGTATATAACCCATAAGTTGTGTTTACGACCAATTATGGCCCAATATGGTGTGTTTAGCTGGGACTAATGAGTCCCACTAAGGTGTGTATATAACCAATAAGTTATGTTTAGGACCAATGATGGCCCAATAAGGTGTGTTTAGTAGGGCAATGAGGGTCGGTTGGGACCAATAAGTCCTAGTAAGGTGTGTATATAACCAATAAGTTGTGTTTAGGACCAATGATGGCCCAATAATGTGTGTTTAAGGGCT
>JBCNJP010011763.1:0-14972 GCA_039602395.1 Deinandra increscens subsp. villosa
CAGGATTCCTAAAAATAAACTTTTGACCTCTGAGCTTCTCTAGCGGAGGGTCCTGAGGTTTTTCAGGCCGAAACTTAGGAAGCTCAAAAACCCTTTTGCGTATGTTAATAATATAAGTATCTTTTGGCTACTCATGTTATGTTTTGTATTGAAATCTTTTAGATAGGATTAGTTATAGGAATTTACAAAGATCTTGAAAAGGACTTATACATTAGGAAATAATTTGAGACTTAACAACCGAATAGGTCATAATTCAGAATCAAATAATAAAAACTTAAGTCACCTGACCTTCAAATTTTGTTGATACATAGTTTGTGCGTCGTGTGAAGTATCCAACCAGACAATGTCGTGTGAAGATCCAAGAGTTCAAGTCCAAGGTTCAAGGCTAGGTTCACTGCCTGCCGAACCTGGTCCGAACCTGGAGTTCGGACCTGCCGAACCTGGAGTTCGGACAAGGTTCGGCCAGCAGCTATAAATAGCTAGTTGGTCTTTGTAATCGGTACGTGTGAGAGTCTGAGCTGATCTGTTAAGTGTGTGTTTCTGTACGGTGTTTCTCTGTGTCAGTTTCTGAGTGTTTACTGGTTGTAATTGTTCATCTTTGATCAATAAAACAATCGGTTAATTACGTTTTGATCTTCGAATAGCTAGATTGATGTAGACGATCCAATGCTCTCGCATTTTCAAGTGGTATCAGAGCTTTCTGGTTCACTCTACTGATCTGTGGTTGCTATTTTTGGAGTTTTTGAAACGTTTTGGTGTTTCTCGAGTTTGTTTACGTGTTTTCAATCAAATCTATTGAGTTTTCTATGTCAAACCTGCTCCTAAATCATTCCTTATCAGTTTTTCTGTCCTACTGCTGCAAATTTCGTCAAAATCCATCAAAAATCGAGAGTTTTGAGAAAATTATGTTGAGGTTCGGAACTTCCTGGTCAGGTTCGGAGTAACCGCTCCGAAGTTCAAGTTCGGATGTGTTTCGGTCAGAGTTCGGAGTGAGTTCGGTAGGAGTTCGGTTGTTGTTCGGAAGTTTTTCTTGTTCGGTAGGGTTTCGGTCGAGGTTCGGAGTAGTTTGTAGTTCGGAACGAGTTCGGAAGTGGTTCGGGATAAGTTCGGACAGAGTTCGGTGTAAGTTCGGTATTTCTAGGTTTGTTTGAAGTTCGGAGTTGTTGTTTGAGGTTCGGAGAGAGTTCGGAGGAGGTTCGGACAAAGTGTTTAAGTTCGGATAGAGTTCGGACAATCAGAATCTTAAATTTTTCAACGATGTCGGAATATCAAGCTTTTGCCGCAATGCAGAGTGCAATGCAGACTATGATGAACTTTGACAACGAAATTGGAACAAGTCAGAAGGTTCCCAAGTTGTTGAAATTGGAAGATTATCAGAATTGGAAGCAACGATTTTCGGCTTATATAAGTACGAATGATATCGATTTGTGGATTCCGAATCAAGAAACTTTATCAACACCCAACTGATCAAGGAGATTTCAAGGAAGTTCATACCTTCGATATTGCTGAAAGGAAATCGTACGAGCTTGAACAAAAAGCTTTCGGTTATCTTACGATGGCATTACCCACTGAGTTGCTTCATCAATTTAGTACTTGTAAGAAATCTAAGCAATTGTGGGATGCGTTATCAGCAAGATGTGAGGGGAATGATGATTACAAGAAGAGTCGGAAGAAAGTGTTGAATAAAGAATTTGATAATTGTCAACATTATGACAATGAGAACATTACTGCTCTTGTTTCAAGATTTTCACATTTGATTAGTGAATTGAAGGTTGTTGGAATTGAGAAAACTGATGCTGATTTGAAGGAGAAGATTATGGAAGCTTTACCTGAAAAATGGGAAAACTATGTTTTGCTACTCACTCATGATAAAGAATATTCTACATTGACATTTCACGAGCTTATTGGAAAACTTCATGCTCGGGAAATGGAAATGTTAAACTCTAAGAAGTCAACTGCTACTTTACAAAATCCTGAGTTGTATCATGGTGAGAATACTGCAAGCATGAATGCTAAAGCTAAGCCAAATCTGAGTTCTGCACCGAGTGTTGCTTTCATGGCTGGAGTTTCTGGAAATTCGGATAACAATTCATCACGGGGTTGTAGCTTTACAATTCCAAATTCATCAAGTCAGAATGCTTTTTCTGCCGAATCCACAGATGACTATGCCAAAATGATTGCTGCTTTGATTTCATCATCGTTTGGCTTGGTTATCAAGAATGTTGCTGATGCAAAAATAACTCGAGATGATCTTGATGCACTTGATGAAGATCAATTAAATGAATTGGATTTATCTTGGCAATTTGCTATGCTAAGTCAAAGATCGAAAAGGTTTTTCAAGAAAAATGGAAGAAATATTTCTGATTTTAATGAGAAATTAGGATTTGATAAGTCAAAGTTGAAATGCTACAAATGTTCAAAGCTTGGACATTTTGCTCGGGAATGTCAACAAACATATGCTAGCAAGCCTGGTATCTCTCAACCATCTTCAAGTAATACAAACAAGACAGCCCTAACAGTTCAAGATGATGGTGTTTATGATTGGGGAAAACATTTTGATTCGTCTGCTTTGATAGTTACTCATGATCAACAAGAAGATTATTGTTCAGAGACAAGTTCAGATACAAGTTCCACACCAAGTTCTTATGAATCTGCTGAAAACTTGGAGAGTTTGTTGAAAGAAAATGCTTCGTTGTTGAATAAAATTCAAAAGCTTTCTGAGGAATTCAATTTGGTTAATTCAGATTTGAAGATTTCTAAAGAACATGAGAAGGAATTAGTTTTGAAGAATGAATATTTAACAACCGAGATCAAATTGCTGAATGAAGTTTTAGAGATTTCTAAACAAGATAAAAAGGATGTTGAAGCTGCAAAAGCAAAGATTTGTGAAGAGAGGGATGAGTTGGTAAATGAAGTTAAGAAATGGAAGGATGAAGCAGAGGATACTGCTAATGATTTTCAAAATTTGTTTGAAAAGTCCAAAATTAAGCTTGATCTGCTGACAAAGGATGCTGAAGAATCTGCTGCTAAGATTGCAAGTTATCAAGCTGTAATGGAAAAGTATTTGGATGAAAAGCGGGAATTGGTTAGTGTGAATAAAGTGCAAACAGCAAATCTGGAGATTCAAAAACGAAATGAAGATAAATTGAAGAAAGAGTTGTTTGAGGGAATGGAAAATCTCCGCATGCAGAAATTTGAGACGCATAAGGTTGCCAAGCGTTTGATTGCTACTGAGAAGGAGTTGGCTGAAGCTCAAAAACAAATTTCAGAGTTAAAGATTCAAGTAATTGATACAAATCGTTTACTGAATAATGTTTCAAATTCTCAAGTATTCACAAGTTTTCTGGCTAAAGATGAGAATTTTGAGAAGATGTTTGATAAGACAGCTTCACCTCCTGCTTATATCAAAGAAGCATTCAAAGAAGTGAAAGACAAGGTTGAAGATTTTGATTATTCAAAGGTCTCATCATCTACTTCTGAGGAAGAGAAGGTTGTGCAGAAAAAGAAGACCAAGAAGCACAAGAAGAAGAAAGGCAAGAAATCTGAGATTCCTCCGGCTCCAAAGTTTGTTTCTGGTTCGTCGTCTGCTGACTATGAGAAATCTGCTACTTCAAGTGACAAGATTCGTTCTTAACCTGAATTTAATCAGACGATCTTCTTTGAAAAGGCAAATCTTAAAGATATCAAAGCTAAATTTTCTAAATTGGCAAAAGACAGACACCAGAATTCACATTCTGAGGAAAAAGTTGTTGGAAAGCATGTTGGTTTGGGCTTTAAAGCAAAGAATGTCAAAGCTGAAGAGGTTCCAGCATCATCATTCCAAGATTTGAATAAATTGAAGATGAAACAAGTGAAGAAATAAGTTTCTAAATCTAAGAAAGTTCAACCTGAGTATTTCTACAAACTCAAGGGTTCAGACCAGATTTTCTCCGATAAAGCGTTTCCTCTTCATTGTGTTGATGCTCGGAAGATTTCCAAAGTGTTTGAGAAGAAGGTTGATTCAAGAACCTTGAAGAGTCAAACTACCAAATGTTCTTCTGATGGTTCTTATTCTCGAAACCCCACATCCAAATGGGTTCATGATCACAGGCATCAGGTATATGATTCTAATTTTGATCATGTTCAAGATATTCATATATGTGATTTTGTGCAGGCATCTAAACGGTGGGACAAATATGAACTTATATGTTATGTTTGCCGCCAAAAAGGGCATATGGCAAAAGATTGTCCACTCCCCGCTGAATCAAACCAAAGGTTTCAAAAGAAACCAGTTTTTGGTAAATCTGCCAAACCAATGTTTGTTGATTTCCATGGCAGAGTTTTTGATGAATGTGAACCTACATTCTTTCTAAAACAAAAACGTTTTGTTCCTATGTTTCAAAAGGTTCAAAATGTAAGTTCTTCATCACAGTCACCTGTGATTGATTTATCAAAAACTGAATTACCAAAATCACGACAATGGAAACCAAAGGTGGTTTCTAAGCAAAATCAGGACACTGGTCGACCGGAAGCAGTCGCTTCGGGCCAAGTTAAAAACTGATGAGTTTGAGCAGTGTACAGGTACTTCTAGAATACCTATCGACGATTAAAAGGTTGTTGATGGAGGAGTATTCTGCTTAACTTAAATTTCATGATATATCTTTTAACCCTGCAACTTTCCTGACAATTCTAAACTGAAAGGTATCCGTGTTGATTGATCAATTTTTCTTTCTTAACTTGATAAAAATCAAAAATAGCGTTTTTTTTTTTTTTTTTTGTAAAATGAAAACCAAAAAATAGAGTTTTCATTTTAAGGGGGAGAAATGCATGTAAGGGGGAAAAATTGTGAAAATGCATGTTATGGAAAGAAGGTGAATACATGCCAATATATAAAGAATGTGAATACATGCAAAATATATAAGGAAGGTGAGTACATGCACAATATATAAAGTTTTGAGAAATTGATCATTGGGAAATGATGGTACATTGGCTTACATATCTGACTCATGGATAAAGTAGATGAAAGAGCCATAAGATCATTGTTTGATATGTTTGGTAGGCTCGGAAAATCAGAAAGTATTCAGATGTGATTTACATTAAATACTAATGATTGACTATGTGGATAACATCTTGATGCGTATTTCATGGCAAAAAGAAAAGTAAGTGTGAAAATAAATGAGAAGTCAGTGTGTATACATGTGTTCATTTTGCAAAGATTTAAACTTGTTTGATTTTCTTTATTTTGTCGAACGATCGGACTTTCTCTGCGTGCTCACAAGGCCGGCCTGATTGTTGTTCGTTTGACGTTCTTCTTTATTTTCTTTGGTGTTCCGTATAACTCATCGGACTTTCTTTACGTGTACGGGAGTACTGACCTGATTGTTGTTGGGTTATACAAATTCAACTTGTTTTATTTTCTTTATTTTGTTAAATCTGAGGCCTTATCTGCATATCGAAAGATCGACCTTAAGGTAGACGATTTAACGTTCTTATTTCTTTTTACATGGAACACAGTTGATAATATCATGAAAATATTTTACTTTGTGACAATTCACAAGTGTAATCACACAAAAAGAAAAAGCAAAAGAAAAGAAAAAGAATATGTCTGAATATGTCTGATAGTGTGGGATACACTGGTCAAAGCAAATCAAATCAATACCTTAACATATCCAGATGTTATGAGAATGATTTTTCCTGAGTTTAAGATGGACAAATTATACCGGCAATCAGCATGACTTATGTGCTTCAATTAGTTGAAATTAAAGTGTAGTTCAGTGCGTTATGTTCAATATGATCCCATATAGTGATCTTTCTCATACCAAAAATAGAGTTTGATTTTGTATTGCATTTCATTTTAGTTCAAGAAAAGTACAAAACGATTTTAGGTGTGTTTTAGCGTAATTTTTGAAAAGTCAAAAAAAATTTTGGTTTGTTTTGATATAAACTTTCTAAAAGTCAAAAAGATTTTTTCTACTTTATTTTCGATCTGATCAACACGTGATACAAAATCAAATTTTCAAAATCATATCTTGGAGTCTCAAAGAGACGTTTTGCGCCAAGAGTATTTAAATGATTGAGCAAGTTGCTAAAGTGCAAGATATCACAACTTCAAGTCTTCTGAAGCTATTGGTAAAGACCAGAGATACACTAAACATCGTCAAGTATTCAAGATCAAGTTACGATCAAGTTGAGGGAGACTTTGTTCAAAGCTTCATTTCATTGGACCCAAACGAATACTACACTTGAGGAGGAGCTTGATTGAAGATACAAATTTGAATATGTTAAAGTGATACTGTACATGACGAGGGCGAGTTTGTTGATACATAGTTTGTGCGTCGTGTGAAGTATCCAACAAGACAATGTCGTGTGAAGATCCAAGAGTTCAAGTCCAAGGTTTAAGGCTAGGTTCACTGCCTGCCGAACCTGGTCCGAACCTGGAGTTCGGACCTGCCGAACCTGGAGTTCGGACAAGGTTTAACCAGCAGCTATGAATAGCTAGTTGGTCTTTGTATTCGGTACGTGTGATAGTCTGAGCTGATCTTAAGTGTGTGTTTTGTACGGTGTTTCTCTGTGTCAGTTTCTGAGTGTTTACTGGTTGTAATTGTTCATCTTTGATCAATAAAACAATCGGTTAATTACGTTTTGATCTTCGAATAGCTAGATTGAGTAGGCAATCCAATGCTCTCGCATTTTCAAATTTTACCTTAGTCGATTTCTCAATCCAAGTTGCCATTTCTTCTTTTATCTCATTCAGGATTCTAGTAGGAATCCTAAAGACACCTTCATGGATTTATCTCAACTTCCTTGGGAATCTTAAGAAAGTTTAATAAGGTTCCTTGCCAAGGGCCAAATGAATTTCTTTTGAAAATACGATAGCAAATTTAGAAATAAGCTGGGGATAAACCCGGGATTCTTGGGACTAAGCCAAATCTGGGGACAAGCACGTTTTTACTTGGTACTAACCCAAAACTGGGGTCAAGCCCTTCCGTAAGTGACATGAATATGTCAAAACCTTAGATAACACGTCAGTGTTATAACCTTTGAGAATCCACCCAGCAGCCTACAATGACAAGATTGTCAGCCACCCCTAGGATGGACTGGTCCGGCCATCTTGAGCATACTCGTGGATAATGTGCGCACGTGGCGAGGGTCGTGCGCTACTGGCGATTACCCAATCTTAGGAGAGGAGTCAGCCTCTCAAACCTTAGAAGGTATGCAGGATACCTTAAACGTAGGAGAGGTGGCCAACCTCTAACTAGGGATATACCCAAAATACTTAGGATTCTCGAAATCTGCAAAACACTCAACACTCGGTGAGGGGTGGGTGCTAGCTTAGCTAACACCACTCCGATGCTTAAGTCAGTATCATGTGATAAAATTAATAAGAATAATATTAAATTTGGATTGGAATACGTACCTTGTAGTATCTGGTAGTGAGAATCCTCGGGATTCTAATAGGATTCCAAAGGGATTCCTACATAAAATAAGCTTTGAGGTGTATGGCATTCCAGGCTCTTGGTAGGGGTTCTCCTTCCATGTTTACCAAGCGATATGCCCCTTTTCCTTTTTCAGAATCTATCAAATATGGTCCTTCCCATTTGGGTGCCAATTTCCCATCAGCTGGATTGGCAGTGTTTTGAAATGCCTTTCTCAACACTAAGTCCCCTACTTGAAATCTTCTTAACCTGGCATTCCTGTTATAAAACTTTTCCACCCTTTGTTGATAAGATGCCTTCCGGATTCGGGACATATCTCTGAGCTCCTCAATTGTTTCAAGATCCTGAAGCAAGGTCTGGCTGTTGGTTTCAGGATCCTGGCAGTTAATCCTGGCTGTAGGTAGCACCATTTCTGTAGGGATCACAGCCTCAGCTCCAAACACTAATGAGAATGGAGTTTGGTCGGTTGCATTCTTGGGTGTTGTCCTATCTACCCAAAGAACAAAAGGTAGCTCTTCAGCCCACTTGCCTTTTTTGGAACCCAAGTTCTTCTTGAGGTTGTTGATGATGATCTTATTCCTGGATTCCGCCTGTCCATTAGCTTGAGGGTGGACAGGTGTTGAAGTAATCATTTTTATGCCCTAACTAGCACAAAAATTTGTTGTTCTTTTGCCGATAAATTGGGAGCCGTTGTCACATATGATTTCTGCTGGAATCCCAAATCTGGTAATGATGTTTCTCTTGATGAAGGATATCACCTCTTTCTCTCTCACTTGGACATAGGCTTCTGCTTCGAGCCATTTGGAGAAATAGTCTGTCATTGCAAGCATAAATACTTTTCCTCAAGGAGCCTTGGGCAGCTTGCCTGAAATATCCATGCCCCACTTCATGAACGGCCATGGGGATACTATAGGGTGCAGATGCTCGGCTGGTTGATGCAGAATATTCATGCGCCTTTGGCAGGCATCACACTTTTGTGAGAAGCTCATGGCATCCTTCTTCATTGTTAGCCAATAGTAGCCAAATCTAAGAATCTTGGAGGAGAGTGCTCTGCCCCTAGTATGATTTCCACAATACCCACCATGGATGTCTTCAAGCACTTCAAGAGCTTCTGCTTTCTCTAAGCACCTCAAGTAGACACCTGCAAGAGATTTTCTATATAGTATGTTATCTAAGATGAAATATGGTATTACCTTGGCGCGAAAAGCCCTAGGATTTTCACCCTTAGGAATCTCCCTGTTTTTGAGATACATAATAATTGGATGGGTCCAGGATTCTTGGGTATCCTTGGGATTCCCAACGTCTGCTTCTTCATTGTCATTGATAGCGTGAGCTTCCTGTTGAGCTATTACCGGCGTCAGGACATGCATTATTGGAATCCTCATATCCTCAGGGATCCTGAGCGATGAAGCCAAGTTTGCTAAAGCATCGGCTTCTGAATTGTCTTCTCTTGGAACCTGTGAAATGTTAGCAAAGACAATTTTTTTTAACAATATCCAGATATTTAATTAGGTTCTCCCCTCTCACTGCATAGGATCCATTGAACTAGTTAGTTAATAGAAGGGAATCAACAAATACTTGAATACTCCGGATGCCCATAACTCTAGCCAATTGCAACCCAGCAATCAAGGCTTCATATTCAGCTTCGTTGTTGGTAGCCTGGATTTCACAAGATATGGATAGTGGTATTATGTCCCCCTGTGGTGATTTTAGAAAGATGCCCAGCCATGTTCCTCTAACATTTGAGGATCCATTAGTGTAAAGGATCCAGTCTTCTTCGAGCTTCTCAAGCTGCCGGACTTCCTTCTCAACTTCTGGTTCTATACCACTGCTGAAATCAGTCACAAAGTCAGCCAAGGCTTAGGATTTAATTGTTGTCCTTGGCTCATATTTTATGTCATAGTCACTTAGTTTGACTGCCCACTTAGCCATCCTACCTGACATTTTCGGCTTCCTAAGAACTGCCTTAATAGGATAGTTAGATTTTACAATTATAACATGAGTTTCAAAATAATGTCTAAGTTTAGTGGAAGCCATTATAAGAGCTAGAATTAATTTTTCAAGGTGAGAATACCTGGATTCTGCGTCTAGCAGAGTTTTACTTACGTAGTATATCGGATGCTGCTGACCTTGATGGTCTTTTACTAGGACTGCACTGTTTGAGCTTCCAGAAACAGCTAGATATAAATATAGCGGCTCCTCATCTTCTTGTTTCATTAATAATGGGGCTGCTAACAGGTAGTCTTTCAGGCATCTTAGGGCTTCTTCGTACTTCTCAGTCCATTCAAAATTCTTATTTTTCCTCAAGATATCGTAGAAATCCTTACTTTTTTCTAAGGATCTTGAAATGAACCTGTTGAGTGCTGTGATTCTTCTTGTCAACCTTTGTACCTCTTTTACATTCAATGGGGACTTCAAATTTAGGATTGCTTTGATCTGCTCTGGACTTGCTTCAATTCCTCTTTCACTAACCATGTAGCTTAAGAATTTTCCAGCTCGCACCCCAAAGTGGCATTTGGAGGGATTGAGCTTCATGTTATACTGGTCAAGGATGTCAAAGGCAGTTTGGAGATCCTCAACGTGATCTTCTGCCTTTTTGGATTTCACCACCATATCATCTATGTAGACCTCCATCGTGTCCCCCAGTTGCTTTTTAAACATCATATTAACGAGCCTCTGGTAGGTGGCACCTGCATTTCTCAAACCAAAAGGCATAGCAGTATAACAATAGATACTTATCGGAGTCATAAATGTCGTATGCTCCTGGTCACATGGTTCCATCTGAATTTGTTGGAATCCTGCCGAGGCGTCCATAAAAGTGAGCATCTCATGACCAGCCGTGGCATCCACCATTGCGTCAATATGCGGAAGTGGGAAAGGATCCTTAGGACAGGCCTTATTCAAGTCTGTGTAATCAACACATCTCCACTTTCCATTCTTCTTCTGGACCACCACCACATTTGCTAGCCACTTCGGATATTTGACTTCTCTAATCATATTGGTTTTGAGAAGCTTCTCAACTTCCTCCTGGATGATTACATTCTTCTCTAGAGCGAACTTCCTCCTTTTTTGTTGTATAGGCCTGAAAGATATCCCCAACGGTGCTTTTGATTTCACCGCTGAAGCCAACCAGAACTGAAGATCTTGCAACTATTTCAGTTTCTGGGATCCCCATCTTCTTGAGAACATTAAGACAGATTATGTTTACTGAGCTCCCATTATCAATCAGGATCCTGCGAAAAAAATGGTTAGCAATATATAAAGTGACTACAAGACTATCATGATGAGGATCCTGAACATGAGAACGGTCGCTCTCATCAAAGGATACGAGCTTGTCTTGAGTTAAGGTGGATGTCCAGACAGGTCTGTGACCCTGTTCAGATTTAGATTCCTTAGCATGCTTCTTGGCTGAGGAATACGAAGTGCCGCAGATGTCTGAGCCTCCTAAGATGAAGTTGATTATTTGAGCTTGAAAAGTCGTGAGCATAGGATCATCTACTCAATCTAGCTATTCGGATACGAAACGAGTAATTATAATGATTGTTTTATTGATCTAAAGAAGAACAATTACAATTAGAATCACTAGAACGAATACATAGAATACACCACAGAAACCCACACTTATGGATATCTCTCACGCTCAGAACAACTTAACACAAAGAACAAACATGTACTTATACTGACCCGCCGAACCTCAGTCGAACCTGAGGTTCGCCCTGATCCGAACTCCAGGTTCGGACCAGGTTCGGCCAACCACACTTTGGCTTGAACCTGTTCTTGACTTGATGCAACTCGATACTGCACACGACGCACAGATCAGGTATCAACAAACTCCCCCTCGTCGTGTGCAATATCTATTCAACATCATCACAAAAGTATCTTTAAGCAAACTCCCCCCTCAAGTGCAGAATCCGTTCATTCAATGAAATGAATCTTCGAATAAACTCTTCCTCAACTTGATCGTAGCTTGATATTGAATACTTGACAATGTCTGGTAATTCTCTGGTCTTTATTAACAGCTTCAGAAGACTTGAAGTTGTGATTTCTTTCACTTTAGCAACCTGTTCAAAATTTAAATAATCTTGGCGCAAAATGTCTCTTCAAGACTCCAAGATATGATTTAGAAAATTGAATTTGTATCACGTGTTGATCAGATCGGAAATAAAGCAGAAACAAAATCTTTTTTACTTTTAGAAAGTTTATATCAAAAGAATCCTAAAATCTTTTGATTTTTCAAACTTATGCTAAAACACACCAAAAATCTTTTTGTACTTTTTCCAAAATAAAACAAAATTGCAATACAGAATCAAACTCTATTTTTGGTATGAGAAAGGTCACTATATGGGATCATATTGGATATGACGCACTGAACTACACTTCAATTTCAACTAATTGAAGCACATAAGTCATGCTGATTGCCGATATAATTTGTCCATCTTAAACTCAGGCAAAATCATACTCATAACATCTTGATATGTTAATGTATTGATTAAATATGCTTTAACCAGTGTATCCCACACTATAAAAAATATTCATAGATTTTCCTTTTCTTTTTCTTTTTCTTTTTCTTTTGCTTTTTCTTTTTGTGTGATTACACTTGTGAATTTTCACAAAGTATAATATTTTCATGATATCGTCAACTGTGTTACATGCAAAAAGAACTAAGAACGTTAAATCGTCTACCTTAAGGTCGATCTTCCGATACGCAGATAAGGCCTCGGATTGAACAAAATAAAGAAAATAAAACAAGTTAAAGTTGTATAACCCAACAACAATCAGGTCGGTACTCCCGTACACGCAGAGAAAGTCCGATGAGTAATACGAAACACCACAGAAAATAACGCAGAACATCAAACGAACAACAATCAGGTCGGTCTTGTCGCATAGAAAGTCCAATCGTTTGACAAAATAAGAAAATCAAACAAGATTAAATCTTTGCAAAATGAACACATGTATACACAGTGACGTCTCATTTTATTCTTCACACTTATTTTTCTTTTTGTCATGAATTACGAATCAAGATGTTATCCACATGGTCATTCATTAGTATTTAATGAATATCACATATGAATACTTTCTGATTTGCCGAGCCTACCAAATATATCAAACAATGATCTTATAGCTCTTTCATCTACTCTATCCATGAGTCAGATACGTAAGCCAATGTACCATCATTTTCCAATGATTAATTTCTCATAATTTTATATATTGTGCATGTATTCGCCTTCCTTATATATTTTTATATATTGTGCATGTATTCACCTTCCTTATATATATTGCATGTATTCACCTATTTATATATTTTGCATGTATTCACCTTCTTCCCATAACATGCATTTTCACAATTTCTCCCCCATACATGCATTTCTCCCCCTTAAAATGAAAACTCTATTTTTGGATTTTCATTCTACAAAAAGAAGACTCTATTTTTGGATTTTATATCAATTGAAAATGCGTAAAGAAAGAAAAATTGATCAATCAACACGAATACCTTGCATTTTTATACTTTCAGAAAATTTGCAGGTTAGAAAAATATCTTGAAAGCAATTTAAGTTAAGCAGAATACTCCTCCATCAATAACTTTGCAATCGTCGATAAGTCTTCTAGAAGTACCTACACACTTGTCAAAATCATTAGTTTTTAACTTGACCCGAAGCGACTGCTTCAGGTCGACCAGTGTCCTGATTTTGCTTTGAAACCACCTTTGGTTTCCAGAATTGTGATTGTTTTGGTTACTCAGTTTTTGATGAATCAATCAAAGGTGACTGTGATGAAGAACCTACATTTTGAACCTTTTGAAACATAGGAACAAAACATTTTTGTTTTACAAAGAATGTAGGTTCACATTCATCAAAAACTCTGTCATGTTCATCAAACAACTTTGGTTTGGCAGGTTTACCAAAAACTGGTATCTGTTGAGACCTTTGGTTTGATTTAGTAGGAAGTGGACAATCTTTTGCCACATGCCCTTTTTGGCGGCAAACATAACATAGACGTTCAGTTTTGTCCCACCTTTTAGGTGCCTGCACAGAATTACAAACATGAATATCTCCAACATGATCAGAAAAAGAATCATATACATGTCGGCCGTGATCATGAACCCATTTAGGTGTTGGGCTTCGAGAATGAGAACCATCAAAAGAAAATTGTGCGGTTTGATTCTTCAAGGTTCTTGATGCATCATTCTCAAAAACTTCAGAAATTTTCCTAGCATCCACGCAATGAAGAGGAAACTCTTTGTCGGAGAATATTTGTTCCGAACCCTTGAGTTTGTAAAACCACTCAGGTTGAACCTTCTTAGCCTTGAAAACTTCCTTCTTCACTTGCTTCATTTTAAGATTCTTTAAATCTTGTGATGTTGATGCTGGAACCTCCTCAACTTTGACATTTTGTGGTCTAAAACCCAAACCAACAGTTTTCCCAAAAACTTTTTCCTTAGAATTGGAATTCTGGTGTCCATCTTTTGCTAATTTTGAAAATTCAACTTTGATATCTTTGATATTTTTCTGCTCAAAGATAATCGTCTCATCAAATTCAGGTTGAGAACGAATCTTTTCACTTGAAGTAGCCGATTTCTCATTTCTGCAGAAGATGAACTAGAAACAAATTTGGGAGCTGGTGGAATCTCAGATTTTTTTCCTTTCTTCTTCTTAGCCTTCTTGTTATTATTTTTCTTTACAATCTTCTCTTCTTCTGGAATTGATGATGAAAACTTTAGATAAATATACTCTTCCACCATTTCCTTCACTTCTTTGAAGCTTCTTTGATATGAGCAGGGGGTGATGCAGTTTTATCAAACATTTTCTCAAAATTAGCATCATTAGCTAAGAAGCTTATGAACACTTGTGAGATTGAAACATTATTCAGCAATCGATTTGCATCGATGACTTGAATTTTGAGATCATAAATTTGTTGTTGTGCTTCAGCTAAATCCTTCTCAGTAGCAATCAATTGCTTTGCAACCTTATGTGCTTCAAACTTTGCATGCGGAGATTTTCCATTCACTCTAACAATTCTTTCTTCAATTTATCTTCATTCCGCTTTTGAATCTCCAAATTTGTTGTTTGAACTTTATTCACACTTACCAATTCACGATTCTCATCTAAATACTTCTCCATAACAGCTTGATAACTTTCAATTTTAGTAGCAGATTCTTCAGCATTCTTTGTAAGAAAATCAAGCTTGATTTTTGACTTATCAAAAAGATTCTGAAAATCATTTGCAGCGTCTTCTGCTTCATCCTTCCATTTCTTGACTTCATTAACCAACTCATCCCTCTCTTCACAGATCTTTGCATTTGCAGCTTCAACATTCTTTCTATCTTGTTTTGATATTTCTAAAACTTCATTCAGCAATTTGATCTCTGTAATCAAACATTCATTTTTCAACATTAATTCCTTCTCATGTTCCTTAGAAATCTCCAAATGTGAACTAACCAACTTGAATTCCTCAGAAAGCTTTTGAATTTTATTCAATAGCGAAGCATTTTCTTTCAACAAACATTCCATGTTTTCAGCAGACTCATAGAAACTAGGGCTGAACTTGTATCTGAACAAT
>JBCNJP010011764.1:0-14972 GCA_039602395.1 Deinandra increscens subsp. villosa
CAATACACGAGACACAACGTTAGCATAGGAATATGCTTCTACACAAATTCGTGAAATCAGAAGCAGTATCCTCCGCTTCATCCTTCCATTTCTTGACTTCTTTTATCAACTCATCCCTTTCTTCACAGATCTTAGTTTTTGCAACTTCAATATCTCTTTTATCTTGTTTAGAAATTTCTAAAACTTCATTCAACAATTCGATCTCTTTAAGCAAACATTCATTCTTCATACCCAATTCCTTCTCATTGTCCTTAGAAATTCCCAAATCCGAACTAATCATTTTGAAATCAGCAGTAACTCTCTTGACTTCTTCAATCAAAAATTCTTTTTCTTTCATCAAGGCTTCAATTTTAGACTCAAATTTTTCATTCTCAGCAGCGTCATATGAACTCGAATCAGAATAATAATCATCTTGGTCATGTGTGACAATTAATGCTGATGTATCATATCCAAAATGTTGACCCCAATCATAAACACCATCATGTTGAGCCGTCAAGGTTGTTGTCTTGCTAGTGTTACTAGTAGATGGTTGAGTAAAACCAGGCTTGGGTGATTGAGTAAAACCAGGCTTGCTTGCATGTGTCTGTTGACAGTCTTTAGCAAAATGTCCAAGCTGCGAACATTTATAACATTTTAACTTTGACTTGTCAAAACCCAATTTATCACCAGAAAGATTTCTTCCATGTTTCTTGAAAAACCTCTTCGATCTTTGACATAACATAGGATATTGCCAAGATATATCCAATTTAGTTAGTTGATCATCATCAAGTGCATCAAGATCATCGCTGCTTAACTTTGCATCAGCAACATTCTTGATAATCAAACCAAAAGATGATGAAATCAATGCAGAAATCATTTTAGCACAATCATCTGTTGATTCAGCAGAAAAAGCATTCTGACTTGAAAAATTTGGAATTGTAAAGCTACAACCCCGTGAAGACTTGTTATCAGAATTATCAGAAATTCCAGTCAAGAAAGCTGTACTAGGTGCAGAACTCAGACTTGGTTTAGCTTTAGCATTCATGCTTGCCGTATTCTCACCATGATACAATTCAGGATTTTGCAAAGTAGCAGTTGACTTCTTTGAGTTTAACATTTCCATTTCCCGAGCATGTAGTTTTCCAGTAAGCTCGTGAAACGTCATTGTAGAATAATCCTTGTCATGAGTGAGCAGCAAAACATAATTCTCCCACTTTTCAGGTAAAGCTTCCATAATCTTTTCTTTCAAATCAGCATCAGATTTCTCAATACCAACTATCTTTAATTCACTAATTAGATGTGAAAACCGTGAAACGAGAGCAGTAATGTTCTCATTGTCATAGTTTTGAAAATTATCAAATTCTTTGTTCAACACTTTCTTCCGACTCTTTTTGTAATCATCATTACCCTCACATCTTGCTGAGAGAGCATCCCACAATTGCTTTGATTTTTTATACGTGCTGAATTGATGTAACAATTCGGTAGGTAAAGCCATAGTAAGATAACCATAAACTTTATTTTCAAGCTCATAACTTTTTCTTTCAGCAGCATCAAAATCTTGAAGTTCCTTATAGTCTCCTTCTTCAGTTGGTCGTTCATACAACTTTCGAATCGGAATCCATAAATCAACATCACTTGTGCTGATGTATGCAGAAAATCGTTTCTTTCAATTTTGATAATCTTCTAGCTTCAACAATTTGGGAACTTTCTGACTTGTTCCGATTTCATTATCAAAATTCAACATCGTTTGCATTGCACTTTGCATTGAAGCAAACGCTTGAAATTCTGACATCGTTTGAAAAATTTTAAAATCTGTCGGCCGAACTTGCTCCGAACCTATCACTGACCTCCAAACTCTGTCCGAACCTAAAACCAAAGTCTGAACTCCGCCCAAACTTGCTCCGAAACAAGATCAATAGTCCGAACTTCTTAGTAACTCCGATCTAACTCCAAACCTTGACAACACACCGAACCTCGACCGAGACAACTCCGAACACGGACCGAACGTCGACCGAACTTGAAGTTCGGAGCAGTTACTCCGAACCTGACCAGGTACCTCCGAACCTCGACTTCATTTTTCAAAAACGCGCGAAAATGGATAGATTTTGACGAAACTCGTTACAGTGGATCAGAAAAACCGATAGAAAATGGTTTAGAAGCAGATTTGACACAAAACACTCGATAGAACTGATGAAAAACACGAAAACAAGCTCGAGAATCACGAAAAATGTTTCAAAAATCCGAAAATAGCAACCACAGATCAGTAGAGTGAACCAGAAAGCTCTTATACCACTTGAAAATGCGTGAGCATCGGATCGTCTACTCGGTCTAGCTATTTGAACATTGAAACGTAATTAACCGATTGTTTTATTGATCACAACGAACAATTATAATCAGTAGAACAATACAGACACAGAGAAAACACTCTAAGAAACACACACTTAGCAGAAATCTCACACGCTCAGAACTGACTATTACAAAGACCAAACAACTATTTATACCCAGCTGGCCGATCCCTGTCCGAACCCTAGGTACGGCCAGTCCAAACTCCAGGTTCGGACCAAGTTCGGCCAAGCATACTTTGACTTGATCTTGTACATTGCTTGATACTTCACACGACGCACATATCAGGTATCAACAATGAGCCCCTTGAAGTCACATTTCCCATAAGTGATTTTCCACTACTGTCAACCGCTCTTACTTCATAGTCTCTCACCTTGTCTATCATATCAAGATAGTCAGCCTGTGTCAGATCGGTACTTTCTATCAGGTAAGTGACATATGAGGCAAATTCCTGAGGAAAAGAATGCAGGATTTTCCTTATGATATCTCCAGAGTCAGGACGAATTTTCTTGGTAGTCATTTCGGTAATGATTCTGCAGAAACGGTTGACATGTGTTTCAAACGACTCTCCACTTCTGTGTGCGAAAGTGTTAAAAGCCAACTTCAATTTCTCAAGTCTTCTCTCCTTCGTAGCCAGATTGCCTTCATACTTTTTCTCCAAACCAACCCAGATCTCATGGCCTGAAGTAGCCTCATGAAATTGATGTAGCAAGTCATCATTCAATGCCATCTTTATACAACCCAATGCACGCATGTCAAGTTTCCTTTGTGCCCTTTCAGCAGGAGTTAGCGTATCCAAAGGTTTTGGAATCTTCTTCCTATTATTAGGAGGATCAGCAACAGTAGCAGCAGCAGTGCCAGTAGCAGTAGCTTCATCAATTTCAAACACAGTCGGACCTTCAACGATTGAAGTCAAAAGATCATAATCAACATACTCCAGAAACAACACAAACTTCCCTTTCCAATCATCGAAGTCACTTGCGCCCATTAGTTTTGGAGGACGATTGTGACCTTGCATGACAGGAGCAAACTGATTGCCTTCAGCCATTGGAAGTGAGAAACACGAAAATTTAGCACAAACTTGCTAAATTGACTAACGGTTCGGACGGATTGAACGCTTGGTTCAAAATGCTCAAATGCTTGTAGAATGCTTGAATTCACACAAATCCTACATTCACAAACATTAACAAACATAATTAGTCAAAGACAAGTGAGATTTCAGCAAAAAATTTGAAAAGTCAAATTTCCAGACTTAGCCAAAATTTGAACAGCTTGTTCTTGAGTAATTTCAAACTTCAAAAATCAATGTTTAAGATCATCAATAGGTTCGAAATTCATGTAGGATTACTTTACTCAACTGACACAAACTCCAAAAACCACTCTAAATGACCTAATTTGATGGAATAGTAAGATTATGTGAATAACACCAAAAACCACTACTTTTATCTTCAATACTTGATGTTTTTGAGAGAGATTAGTTCCAATAGGTTCGGTTTTACTAGTGTGAATCTCGCCATTCATCAATTTTAACAAAGAATCAACAGATTAACAAATTTGAAATTTTTTTCTCAAGAACGGACTTGAAAAAATGCGAACTGTTCATGGCTGATTCTCAGAAATCGACTATTTAGCTTGAGTTTTACAGAAATCTGAGTGTGGCATTGTGTTTCTCGAGTGATTTCTACCAAGAATCAACTCAAACAACAAGCAAATCCATCCAAAATTGACAACTCATATGAGATTTTCTCCATTATGAGAAAAACTTCAAAAAAAAATGAAGAACATAGCTCTGATACCATTTGTCAGGACCGAATTTCACGTCAAGAATCTCGATGTTGAGCTCGAACGAAGATCGGATTCGAAAACCCCGAAGAGACGATGATATGAGAAGAATCAAAGATAATCATACAAGAAAGATGAAGAACTAGTCGAATGATTTCATTAGTCAAATGATTACAACAAGAAATCATGACAACACTCTCTCTCTAGAAATCCATGACTCACTCTACAAGAAAATCATCATCTCCACATTTGGAGACTCTTTTACTTGTAATGGGCACCCTCACTATATATAGTGAGGGTGACTAACTACTGAAAACATAAATAAATGAACGAAAGTACAAGTAAATAAAATAACATGAAATATTAATTAAATCGAAGTTGATTTAATTAATCCGAAACTTGACTCGCTCGAACCGATCTTCCGTTGACTTTTACGTTGACCATTGACCCGAATGGTTGACTTTTCCAGAAAACGGTCTTCGGTCCAATCTCGCAAGCCTCGATCATCACAACCCAGTCTCTGAATCAATTCACATGGATCCTTCAGTCGAATGCTTCGATAAACAGATTTGATGGCGTTAGTCACATAGATTTTGTTCCAACACTTACATAGCATGTATACCTCACTGTCATGTTTCACTTTTCCTTTCAAATCCATGAATTAGCTTGGCCACGAGCTTCTCCTGGCTAACCAAGCACTCCTGTGAAACTCATGGATCTTTTTGCAGCCCTTACCCAGGTAAATTCGTTATCGCCTTCATTGGAGATATTCGAATTCACCCAAATCATATTTTCAAGTTTTCACAAAATGTAGACCCAAACAATAATCTTTGGGGAAACTCACGCCATTCAATCACATTATAGTTTTCAATGTTCACGTTGTTTCGATGGTGGTTTTCAAAAGATGGATTCAAACTCACATTACACATTACTGGATGTGTGGTTTTAAAACTCGTAATCTCAATATTCCATCTGCTCGAGTCATACAAATTTTCATTTATCCAATACTCGATTTATGAGTTCGAGCCGTGTTAATCAACAATCAACTTATGTGTCCAATATTCAATTCATAGAATCAACTAGTGAGATTCAATGCTTTTCATTTGTGGATTTTCAACTTACGATAGTGGATTTCAATATTTGGTTGTGGATTCGATTCATGTATGATTCCTGTATTTCAAATTAAACTCGTGTTATTCAATATTCAGTTATAAATTCAAAATTATTAGTCACTTATGATCAATTGATATTCGACTTGCACTATTCAATCTCATGCCATTTGATTTGCGTTATTCATGTCAATCAAGTCATAACGTCCGATTCGGGCTATTTACGATATACCAATTGTAAACCATTGGCTTATCGTGAAAAGACCTTGATCTATCATTACCACATGCTCTCATGTTATCATCATCATGATTGCAATATTGCAAGATTTCATTATCACATTTTCACATGTTTTCATGCCATCATTATCTCATGTTTTCAATTTCACGTCTTATCATTATCGTTTTAAATTTCACATGCTATCATCATCACATGTTTTCATTTACATGTGTTTTCACTATCATATGCTTTACCAATCTAGCTAACCAAAACTCATACGAACTAGAACCATCAATTGTATATAACCCTGGTTAACCATGGGAATGATTTTGGTTCATAGCCATTGAGCCTTGTGAAATTAGCAAGGATTGTTTCGGATTTTATCTAGACCTCGCGCCATGAGAAAGGGGAATGGGTATGAGCTGCGACACATCTAGCTCACCAGAATCGAACGTGTTTTCTTCTTAAAATCTGACAATTTTATCATATATTTTGATTAGTCAAGATATCATTTTCAAATGAATACATGTTAACCCCTCAATCCCATATTCTATTCTCTGTCTCTCATTGCTTGGATGTCCTAAAGTAGGGGAGACTGTGGCTTTCACTTCAATGACTAACATGTTTTGGTTAATCATACAAACTTTGAATCAATTTAAGAACCTTGATTCTCGGTTTCGTACCCGTTCTATGTTTGTATGCCATCAACCTCGTTATGTGAACTATCAAATGCTATACAATCTACATCTGGCTTTTGTGGTTTCAAGTATTCCTTTATCAAAACCCATACCGTACTTTTATGTATGTATGGGACGCTCTCCATAGGCAACTAGCACACTTTTGGAGTACCAAAGATGTGGGTGGTTAGCTGCGGTACACCCTATATATAAGCATCAGTGGTGCTTTAAAGGTGGGCTAGGTTTAGGACCTAGAGTTGGCCCTGGTTGTCGTGTCAAGATCTGTGTCACGAGTTTATATCGCTATTTCAATGGAGACCTTTTACAAATTATTTTGTAACCATAAGTGTACCTTACGGTATAACCTTTGATTATCCCCATTTCATCTTTCTCCAGTCTCTGCTAACTGAATTTCGGGATAAAATTTCCTAAACTAGGGGAGACTGTAACATCCACTTGTTACAAAATCGGAAACCCGACCCATTTTCAAACTTGGTTCAACCACATTTTTCAAATTAAATCATAATTTTAATATTCATATGTGTTAAAATTCAAATATTATTGAAAAATAATGTTTTGTGAAAGTTTTGGGTTAAAATTGGCAAAAATGGAAACTTGTGCCATTTATGTAATTTTAACAAACTTCGTGGAAAATATTTTTTGTCACATTGTACATATCCTATAACAAGAATTATATAGCATTTAAATGTTGTCGCAAAAATGTATTTGGGTTATAAAACAAAAAAGAAGAAAATAATAATAAATATGATTGATTATCAATTCTGTCTAAAATTCTCAAAGTCTCCATTTAAACGGGTGTATCAGGTCAGCATCTCGATCATACCTCCTTTTTGAGCTAATCTTGACCTCTTAATCCTGGCTAATTTGACCTCTTAATCCCCTAATTAACTCATTCAATCACTCCTAATCAATGGTATCTTCCCACACACATTTTATTTAATCATTTCCAACTCATTTCCAGTTATACTTTCAATCAATTGATTGAGAAACAATCAAATTGATTAATTTTAATTTTGTCTAAAATTCCCAAAGTCTCCAATTCTTTCAATCGGAACCCTAAACGACCAAGGAACTATAAGTAAATGCCTGGTCTGCACTCTTGACCTCTTGCTCATCACATTCAAGTTCTCAATTTTGCAAATAAGGCTTTCTAGCAAGAATCAAGAAGTCAACGGGTTCCGGTTTGACTTTGTCATATCTCCTTCATAGTTCATCATCCGAGTATGTAATTTTCACCTCTGTTCTCCTCTTAAAAAGGGCTTCAAAATCCCTCTGTCAATTTTAGTCCATCATGTCTGAATCAAAGAGTCAACCATTTTGTTCTTATATATTTGGGGATATTCATACTTAAACTCAAATAAACTTGTAATTAACATTTTCTAACTATCCTAACCTGTTAGCATTTAAAATCAAATAAACTTATAATTAACATTTTCCAAACTCAAATAAACTCAAATAAGCTTGTAATTAACATTTTGTTCTTATATATTTGGGGATTTTCTCGTTCATGTTTCCAGAAGTCAACGCTTTGCGGTTTGACCGCTCGATTTCTCAGCCTTCCCATCTTGTTTTCGAGTAAGTTTTTCCACCATCTTCATTAGTTTACAAATATCTTCGAAACCCTTATTTTCTTTTCTGTTCATAAAGAGCTATACGAAAAGTCAACTCTTTATTCACATAAACTAATTGGGGATTTACTTTCTAATTGTAACTAAAAACTATGAATCTGATTTCCAACAATTCTAATATGTATTTGAGGTTCATCAAGATGTTTCTGTAATAAAAGACATGATTTTTCTTGATAAAGTTTGAATGTTTATTGAATGACCCATTATATCCTAATTTTCTTGAAGTAATCAATATTAACAGCTACCTTGATTAATCTTATACATAAAACTGTTTTGGACGTCTTGTTAATCATGTGTATGTGTCATGTGATTAGATTCCTAATGACAGGTGCACTTATGTAGTATGATCATAAAGTTAGGACTAGTTTTGTAAATATTACAAGTTTAGGGTACTTTTTATTATTATAGCAAACTTAAAATATTTACAGTTTTGGCCATGTAGTTTAGGAATGTTCACATTTAAACCTAAGTTTAATTTTTCATAAAATATATATTATTTTTCTTAAATATAGTTAATCCCTGTAGTTTTATTTAATTAAATTACTTTGTGATGACATTTAAACGTAATGGACATGTACTAACTGGAAGGGTGAAAAATATTGGTAGTTGAGCTTCTGTCTAGGATTGACATTGAATATAAATCCAAACCAACCATTGGATCTGGATACCTACCTGGGAAGTCTCGATGAGAGTGTTATAACCTATTAGGCCAAAGTATGTCTAGTAACGCCTAAGTGTTATTACTTTCAACATTAATCAATCTAAACTATTTTGACACGTTAACTAAGTCTTTGATATACCCCTAATTACTCATGAATATTAAAACCTTAGTCATTTTGTCCCCTTTTATTCATTTGGTCCATTCATCTCATTAGGGTGATCTTCGGGGTTAACACTCTTATACACTTGATGCTATTATCTTTCGCATGACTCAATTACCATGTGATTATTTATAGCCCCTATTTATTTTATTATTTTGGGGTGTAACATGTACATTATATCCAAAATCAAACTTTATATTTCCCTAAAACTTTGTGCGACTTTATGTTTGTCTATGTGTGTTTCTTGGTATGTTAAACCTGTGTGAACTTATTTGAACACTTTGAACAATGAATGCTTTGCTCACGTGTGATCATTAACAACACCAAGTCGTAGTAACAATAATAGATCTGTTGGTTGACAATCCACCCAATTTAACTGGTTTTCGCATTGGGTGATTGAAACCTGAATTTGTTACACTACTAGAAACAGAGCCTTTCTTGACGCGCGAACGATGACACGCGCTAGTTTTATGACACGCAAAAACGCGTGTCATTAAAAATCTGTCATGAATTATAAAATCTTAAGGGTAGTTGACGCGCAATTTTACGCGTCATAAAATTCTGTCATTAAAAAAACACGGAGTACACCTTAACAATGCGCGTCATCTTAAAATATCATTTTATGTTTTCATTTCCCGCTTAAATTTTTCCCTAAATTTCAATCATCGCTTAAATTTTTCCCCAAATTTCAATCACCGCTAAAATTTCCCACATATTTGTTTTATGTTTTCATTTCTTTACACGCAGTCCTTCCTCCGCCTGCATCCCAAAATCTCACAAAGCAAAGCAAAGCGCGATGAATGCCCTAATATCTGTCACTCATCCCACTTCCGCCGCCATCTCACCTCCGTCTCCATCTCGCCGATAAAGCCCTAATCTCCATCACTCAACGTAAAGCCCTAATCCATCTCTTCAATAGCAACGCTCGAGGTGTCAAAAATACCGAACTTCAATGAATCGCTCCTACTCCCCATCTCCCAATCGATGAATCGAAATCAGGGAAAAATCGCTCGAGGTACCCCTTCCGGTTATGCTTCTCCTTTATCTGTGGCAACCTCCTTTATCCGGTTATTTTCAATCGAATCCCCTTTTTAGGTCTCCAATTCCTTTTAAATTTCCCATCTTCTTTCGTATTTCAGTTGTAGGATCATTTTCTTCCGTTGCGGCTCATGTGCAGAATTCGACATCATTGTCTTCTTTTTAAAGGTAATCTTGAATAGTAATCCCTTCTCAGTTGGCCCAATTTCTTCTTCTATAACATTATTTTCGCTGCCCTCTTTTCTAGATTTATTTTAGGTTTCGTTGTTGAAATAGATGACAAAAATTGTGTATTGAAATACCCCCTGATGTTTGTCACTTCCCTAATTACAGGATTTTTTTTCATGCTATTCCTTCAAAAATTATATATTTGCCTTATTTCAATTCAGCCACTTATGTATCACAGTTCCTATGTTCAACTATCAAAGTATAAATTTTATTAAACGAGGGTTCTGTTCTATAAATGGATTCTTAGAGTGGACAAAAAAATTGTTTTTAGCTACAGTTTTGAGTTATAAATGGATTCTTAGATTGGACTAATTTATTTATTTATTTAGGTACATTTTTTAGTTTGTTTCTTTTAGCTAATTGGTAGTTTATGCTTTACTACATGTTAAGTGAATGTTCTGAGAAAAAATACCATGTAGAAATCAAGTCTGTTGTTTATAGATTCGCCTTGTGTGTAGGACGAGTATACAGCGGTTAAAATGATACTAGACTTTATGTGTTTCATTTACTGTTAATACTCTCATGGTTTGGTTATTTAAGTTAAATGTTATCTGCAGACACTGATGCAGACTCCATTAGCAAACACCTTTGCCTGTTCAAACACAATTACCAGTGATGGCTCTGACACCTTTAATAGGGCCCATGGAGAATTCATACAATATACCTACCGGAGGAGGTACTCCCATCACCCCGATTGATTATTCTTCTATAAACGAGAATGGAGCTTCAGACAAAGCTGGGAGGCCTAGTGCATACATGGCAAGTGCAATTTTTCTTTGCCTAAGATTATTTCACCCGTTATGTATATTTGTTATTACACCGGATCTTTTGGTTTCTAATGATATAAATATCATATTCAAATAAAGAACCTATTTGATCTAATTTGTTTTGTGATTGTATTGTAGACTTTATAAATTTCATTTTCTTTACAGCAAGCACCATCTCCTTGGATGAACCACCACCCCCCCCCCCCCATATGTCAATGTTGGTAAGTTCTCTCTGAATGGTGGTATTAAACATGTTTATAAGCATGTATTTGCATTTAAATATATGCATGCATCATATATATTGGTCCAGCATACGTGGAAGGCTGTGAAGACGTGACAGAGGAACAGCCAATCAACCCACAACTCAGGTTACCTAGCAATGTTACTATTCTTATTATGGAAAAAATAATCAGTTATTCAAAAATCTTTTTGGGATTTTGACCTTTGTATTTTACCTTTCAATCTTGAATAGGATTAGTGCATGTGTGTTCATGATGAGGGACAAATCAACCAATGATATCAGGAGGTTGAGATTCAACAAGGCCCATCTACCTTTCAATCTGATATAAGATATTGGTAACTTTTGTTTCATCAAATTTGTGACCCATTTAACTTATGATTTTTTTATTTTAATTTAATAATGGTTCAGAATGAGTTGGATGGCATGCAACCACCAGATACAGTCAGATGGCGGATTTAATCTGCCATGCCATTTGTTTTCCTCTCAGCAAGAAGATTCTCGATCTCTAGCCAACCACCCAATGTTCCACTTTCTGCACTATGGTTTCTTCAACCAAGAAATAAACATATCATCATCATGGATTTAGAAGAGAACAACAGGTTCATCATAGTTTTGACTTTTGACCCACTACCCCTAATTAGCTTTCTTGTCATTTCTCCTTAAAATATCCTGGATTTCAGTGTGTCTAGGTAGCAAGCTTTCCAGTTTTAGTGCTTAAAGCTTGTATTGTGAAAATTTGCAGGTCATGGTATGAAAAGGAAACTTAATAATTTGCAGGTTCTAATTTTCTCTCAGTGTACTACCAGGTCTAATATTCTGATTAAAACAGCTGTTGTAGAATATGTTTGCTATTGAACTAGAGATCACGCTACATGAATATTGTTAAAATAGGGTCGGTTGATTCATGAGGATTTGATAAGAAATAAACAATGCACAAGCACAATGCATCAACGAGTTCTAACGTGTTAGTTGTTTTATGCTAAAATCCCAACGTTATGGACACTTCAAGATATATTCTCAAGGTAATTTATACAAAACTCTATTTCTGTTTTAAGAGAAATATATACAAACATATTTATAAGAGTTTTACTAATCTGAACCAAATTTGCTAGGTAAAAAGGTTGAACCAGGAAGCACACCAGAGCAAATGCTCAATTCCTTTTACCTAAAGACCGGGCCGCTATCATGACATTTATATCATCACTTCCTATAGGAAAGGTACTACATTATACCCACTTGTTTTGTTAACAGTGTAACTTTTCTGGCATTTACTCTTAAATATATTTGCCCACATTTGCAGGTATATTGGTATCTTCTACACTTATATCAATTCAGTATTTGTTTAATTCTGATTAAGTAGCTAACACCGTGCAACACCTAAGTGCTGTTAGACTTGTGGGTTGAGACTGGACCAGTTAATATGTAGGTGAACCAAATTTTATGTAGGGTTTGAAGTCATGCAGAAGTCATTTTTTGCTTGATTAAATCTTTCACTTTAAAAAACAAAGGTCATTATTGCATCATTAAGTCCCTAAACATTACTGAAAAATCTTCTTGTTTTTAATTTTTGAAAGTTCATGAACCTAATCATGCAAAATATGAAGTCTGAGGATTTATTTGCAAATTCAGCGGAAGTGAGACTAAGTGTATGGGGTTTCCCTTATCAACTGTCCTTGGCGTTTTTGTAAATTTTTATTGGTTTTTATTTCGGTTTTCTGAAGTAGTCTCTTTTGCAGGTATCTGTACTTGTAGATGATATTTTCAAGAATGTTGAATTTGATGCACTGAAAATCTGGTTCTAAATGCTGAAAAATCTGCTCATGGAATATTAGGGGTATCCGGCTGCTTGTTACAACAAACCCGATGTCCAGAATAGTGTTGTATCAATGTAAACTTATGTGGTTAACTTTGTAATTCTTAATTATTATTTGTATTAAACTCAATTTGTTATATATATATATATATATATATATATATATATATATATATGAAATACATTATTTTGCTATAAGTGTATTTTTATTTTGTATTATCAGGTTAATTGTCATTTAATGAGGAATTTAATGTTTCTATTAAAAATATTTTTTTTAATTTTTTTTTAAATCCACGACGCGCAAAAATGCGTGTCATCTCCATTTATGACGGGGGCTTCCTTGACGCGCATTTTATGACTCGCATTGCGCGTCATCTTTCGCGCGTCAAGAACGGGATGACACGCATTTTGCGCGTCAAGAAGCTTCTTGACATGGCCTTCCTTGACGCGCAAATGCGTGTCATCTGACCCCTTTCTTGACACGCATTGCGCGTCAAGAAAGGCATTTTTTGTAGTAGTGTTAAGGTTTGATTTACGCATTATTCTATCTCAATTACATATTTGTCATATTTTTATGAAACTATCATTGACACTTTGATCGCATACTTTATCTATATATTATACGCAAAACATATGTTTACTCACCAACTATATTTCGTGTCTATCATGACAATCATGTAAGAACTTTATAGGGTTGGTGGCAACTCAAACATATCATCCTTTGCTTTTGTGCTCATGTGTATATCTTTCACTTATGCATGTATCTTGTACTTGGACAATTATCCTGATGTTTATATTAATCATTCAAGTGTTTGATGTTTTGTATGTCAAAGCTAAATGTCTTAGCTTGTGTTGATTATGGATATTGGAGATATTGCCTTAGTACATTTCAATTGCAGTGTGATTGTCTGTATCCAAGATCTAGGTCATTTCATGATAAATTACTTGGTAAATGCTAATAATTGATTGTGTCTTTGTAATAACAATCCTTGATGATTCAATAATGATAATTGACGTTTCCGGAGCGTACTTAGTGATTTCTGGACCTTCTTGGCGACCTCACCAACATTCTTGGCGACCTCACCAAGAATGTTGGCGATTTGGATTTGAACTTGGCGACTTGGGCTTGTACCCTTGGCGACCTCGCCAACCCCTTGGCGACCTCACCAAGGTTGGCGACCTCACCAAGCCTTGGCGAGGTCACCAACACCTTTGGCGACTTCAATTTGTTCTTGGCGACTTCAGACTTTGTCTTGGCGATCTCGTCTGTCTGATGTCATTATTTGCACTAACTTCAATAACATTCTCTTGTTTTCAGCACATTCACGACCTGTGCTCTCTCTAGTATAAATAGCCACTCTAGAATAACCCTAAGAACACTCTTGGACGGCTGTTTGAAGACAGAGAGCACTTGTGTGTGAAAACCCTCAAGTTCTTGAGTTTCAGAGGCGAAATCTAAGGATTTCAACAAGCAAACACTATGATTTGATCATGGATTCATGATTTCCGCACTTGAATCTGTGTATTGGATGAGTAAAGGCTCAAATTTGGTCCTGACAAATGGTATCAGAGCCATTGTTCTTCATGTTCTTGAGTTTTCTCAAAAACTTGAAGAATCACTCATTCAAGTCATCAAATCTAGTTGGTTGCTTGATTCCTTGACCTATTTTGAACGAAATTTCACAAGGAATCTGTTGGAATGCTTAGATTTCATCAATAATCACAATAAATGGGTCAATTTTTGAGATTTCCATATTTATGCGAACACAGAGCATACGTGCTGTGCGTTACTTTTGAAAATAAATGTCTATCTTTCACTGATTTTGAGTCAAAATTGAACATGCATACATGTTAGACTCATGATTTAGGGATGATAGCAACTTGAATCACTCAAAAACTTCAAGTATTGAAGATTTTAGAGCAAAAATTGTGTTCTTGGAAGTTTTTCATAAGAATCACTGTTTGATCCGATTTCACATAGATTAAGTGGTTTTTGGAGCTTGTTGTAGTTAACAAATCTGTTCCTAAGCAAATTCCTAAACTATTGGTGCATTAAAAACTTGATTTCGTGAAATTTGATTTTGACTTGGTGATTATGCTCAAGAACATGGCTGGAAAATTTTCTAAGTCTTGAAAATTTGAAAATTTCAAATTTGACTTAATTACTTGATTGATTCAAACTAAATAAACTTCATGATGTTTGTTTTGTAGGTTTTTGAGCAATTAACCTCAATCTTGCATCCGTTGAAGAAATTTCTGAATTCTCGACCCGTTTGACCCATTAAGCTCTTTTGTGAAGAAACTTCAC
>JBCNJP010011765.1:0-14972 GCA_039602395.1 Deinandra increscens subsp. villosa
TTATTGATACACGTTTAACTTGGGATCCCTGTATTTGTGTACAGCTACAGTTACAGATCAATAAAATTTCGTTTCATACAGAATTGATTAGGAAGGGGTATATATTTCAGAAATCCTCTCCATTCATTTCAACCCATTCATTTTATGCTAAATTAGTTATTTATCTTATTAAATGACTGGGGGAGCATGCTAAATTAGTTATTTTTATGCTAGGAATGTTGAGGTCAAGCATATGCACATGTTTGTAGATTCATGTTACTAGTGAACCTCCTTTCTTCTTTATGTACACTGCTAGAAATGGTGAACTGTTTGTTTATATCCACTAAAGACATGATGTGTTCCGCTCTTCCCTTTAGATGTCTTTAATTTGTGTATAACATATCAAATAATTAGTCAATGGGGGTCTTTATGTGATATACTAATAATCAAGAACTAATTTACGTTACTCTGGTCAGTACTAGCTAGGAAATGATCCTAGAGGACATATATAGGAATGTTTCCAACATTTTTTGTAGGTTCATGTTAGAGGGGTACAAAAAAAAATGAAATTGTAGTTTAAATCCCCTGTAGAAGAATAGAAGAATGTTGATGTCATGCATCTGCTACTTTGCTAGAAATGGTGATCTGTTTGTTTATATCCACTGAAGACATGATATGTTCCGCTCTTCCCTTTAGATGTCTTTAATTTGTGTATAACATCTCAAATAATTAATCAATAGGGTCTTTATGTGATATATAAATAATTAAGAACTAATTAAGAGATAATGAATCAATAGGGACTGCATGCTTTCCTATTTATGTACTTTGTTAAAAAGCATCTAACTACATTCTGTTAATTGTACAAAATACAAGGATCGATCCAACAACAACACTGATGGTCAATTGGAAAAACTTGAGTTCGAACTTAAAGAGGAGAGACTTCTTAGGGATGAATAAAATGAACAAGTTAAGGCCCTCTTCTTGAAGATTCAAGAATCGGAGAAAAAACTTGATCTACTTATAGCTCATCTATCTGCACTTGGAACACCGTTACCACACCAACTTAATGCTCCGGCATCTACAGAGGTAAATTATTTACATCACAACTTAGTCATACTATTCTCAAGTACCTTATAATAACATACACTCTTGATCCTGAAGAACACAATCCGGGTGAACTCTTGTTCCTGAAGAACACAAATAGATGCAAGTTCCTGGTACATAAGAATATATACTTCATGTAAGAACAAAGTTATGAGTTAAATGGAGCTCTGCTATGATTCATTGAAAATGTATGTTAATATGAAAAAAATAGAGTATATACATTATCTGTATGAATAAAACTGGAACAACTTATGTTAGATTAAAAAAATAGAACAAATACTTTCATGATAGGTCCGCGTCATTATTCTGCTCTAACTTTTTACCAATTCAAAAACATTGTTGTAGGTAAATTTTAAGGAGATTTTTGTTGGATCTAGCCACAACACTAATCATGCTGACATACACACAACGGTTAGTATTTGTCAAACTCATTATCGGTTTGATTGCTCATTTACATAAAGTAATTAATTGAACTGTAGGGCGTGAAATCGGTGGTCGATCAACCTCGTCTGAAGCGGTTGAAAAGAAAAAGGTAAATATTTGCCAGTCAAGTTTCATTTTGTTGTTTCACAGTAATCTATTTGGTAATGTCATGTAGTCCCATTTTAAATGTTATTTGGTACCTCAAACACTTGGGCTAGCTAGGGATTGTTGGAACAAATGGTGAGATGTGTACCAAACAAAGTTCAACTGACTTTGAAGTTGATCCGGAACTTAATGTGATGTTCATCCGGATGTTTTAAGTTCATCTGGATATCTAATGTTCATCTGGAAATCAATTGAATTGTAGGACCTGATGACCCATACTACTTGCAATAAAATGGCACTCCTTAGTCCATATCTATCATGGTGGTAAGTAATGATCAATTTTCATAACCTAATTATCAATATATATATATATATATATATATATATATATATATATATATGTTTTGGTATAGGAAGGAATACAAGAAAAAATGGTCCTAATTAAACTCAAATCTGGATAGTTGAAGATGAAGACCACGTGGTAGTGTTGTTGGCTCCCGGATTGAAATTTAAATTGAGAATAATACTTGTATGCAGTGTAATTTTCTTTAAATTTTTATTTGTATTTCATTTGTATTTGATTTGTAATTGAATTTTATTTGATTTATAATTAATAATTTGTAATAGCTTTTAAATTGGCCACACATATAGCAAGGACCCATCTGAGTTCAACAATCTTTTGGTCACTTTTTCTTCTTCCCAAATATATGTGGCTAAAACACAAATATACGTGACCATATAATACCAAAGGCCACACTTTTTATATTTTATCGTGGCCATTGCCACCCTTTGGCCACGCGTATTGAGACAAAATATCTGATTTCAACTACCATTTGACCACTTTTTTTTCCAAATATATGTGGCTAAAACACAAATATACGTGACCATATAATACTAAAGGCCACACTTTTTATATTTTAACGTGGCCGTTTCTACCCTTTGGCCACGGGTATTGGGACAAAATATCTGATTTCAACTACCCTTTGGCCACTTTTTTTTCCCAAATATATGTGGCTAAAACACAAATATACGGGACCATATAATACCAAAGGCCACGCTTTTTATATTTTAACGTGGCCGTTGCCACCCTTTGGCCACGGGTATTGGGACAAAATGTATGATTTCAACTACCCTTTGGCTACTTTTTTTTTCAAATATATGTGGCTAAAACACCAATATGCGTGACCATATAATACCAAAGGCCACACTTTTTATATTTTAATGTGGCCGTTGCCACCATTTGGCCACGCGTATTGGGACAAAATATCTGATTTCAATTACTCTTTGGCCACTTTGTTTTTCCAAATATATGTGGCTAAAACACAAATATACGTGACCATATAATACCAAAGGCCACGCTTTTTATATTTTAATGTGGCCGTTGCCACCCTTTGGCCACGCGTATTGGGACAAAATGTATGATTTCAGCAACCCATTTGGCCACGTTTTTTTATAACATATGTGGCTAAAACACAAATATACGTGACCATATAATACCAAAGGTCACGTTAAACAAACACATGTGGCCGTTGGGACCCTTTGGCCACGCTTATCGGAAGAATTGTTTGATTACAACAACAAATTATGGTACCTTTTAGCCACGCTTCTAGGCGGCTTCAGCCACTGATATCACTACGTCAAAAATGGGCTTTAGCCACAGAAAAAAAACGTGGCTAAAACCCTTTGGCCACGCTTTTTTTTTCCCATTTCAATCGTGACCAAAGGTCCCATCACCGTAGGTACCATACAGCCACACTTGAAGATTAGTGGCTGTAGCAACTAAAAAACGTGGCTAAAGGTATCAATATTTTTGTTGAAATCAGGCATTCCATCTGAAATGTGTGGCTAAAAGGTAGCAACGGCCACATTAATTTTCTATAAGCGTGGCTAAAGGGTAGCAACGGCCACATGAATTTTCTATAAGCGTGGCTAAAGGGTACCAACAGCCACATGAATTTGCTAAAAAGTTTGTTTTAGCCACGCTTATTTTTAAAAAACGTGACAAAAGGTTGCTGGAATTAAGTATTCCATCTGAAAAGCGTGGCTAAAAGGAGGCAACGACCACATATTTTTTTAAAAACGTGGCAAAAGGTTGCTGGAATCAAGCATTTCATCTGAAATGTGTGGCTAAAAGGTCGCAACGGCCACATGAGTTTTTTATAAGCGTGGCTAAAGGATAGCAATAGCCACATGAATTTTCTTTAAACGTGGCTAAAAGGTTGTTGGAATCAAGCATTCCATCTGAAAACCGTGGCTAAAGGTAAACAATGGCCACATATTTATAACATAAAAAACGTGGTCGTTTCTATCATATAGTCACATTAATTTATCTTATGTGTGGCCATTTCTATCATATAGTCACGCATTAATAACTACAAGCGTGACCATTTCGTATAATTAAATATTTTATTTTCATTATTTTTGTAAAATAAAAAGGACAATAAACATAAAAAAACATAAAAAAACATAAAAACCAAATCATATTAACAATAACAATTCAAGATCCATACATAGTTTTTAATTTAAATGCTAAAGACATAAATTTCTAATTAAAACTCATCTAAAAATGATACAGCTATAAGACTTTCATCACTAGCACCACCTGCAGCCCTTGATCATAAGCAATAGCTTGAAACTAGAACCTCTTTGTAAGGAGTTAATGATATAACAACTACAATAAGCCCTGCATCACTTGCACTCAAAATACCAATCTTTAAGCTTCATACAAAGAAAATTTTAGATCTAATTTGCAAGTTGTAAAGCACCAATGAACACCAAACTACTATCAACAAATTTTCATAACAGTAGTTACTTAAGTTAACAGTTTACTTAAAAACATAAGGAACTTACTTGCAAAGACATTTTACTTCAAGAAGCTCTTCAGACAATGTCTAAGCTGAAATACAACTTTGTAAAACATACAATTAAAGTAACCCCTTGTTGGGGTTGCAATGTGACCCGGTTCGATCTCGAGGCTATGGTTAGCTATCAAATCTAATAATGAGCCATACATAATATAATGCTTATCTTCTTGAGCAGTTATTAGCATACCTGATGGTGTCTGCACATTTACATCCGCTTCATAACAGCCAAACAAAGAATAGCATGCCATACAACTTTATTACTCCAAATTCTCATAGAAAACATTATAACCTGCCAAGGAAAATTAACATAATCAGCCCTCTCTCAAATCGCTTCATAAACGTAAGAAATAGAGGCAAAAAACACGCATATTACCTGCCATGGCTTCTTCACTGGTGTTGTTTTCTTGGTAGGTTCTAAAACATCAACGCATATATGTTTTGACCTGTATTCTCCATGTATTCTCCAATGCTTGGTTCAAAGAAACACTGATTTCAGCAGCAGCATATTCAAACATAATTTTAGATGCTTCTTTAATCTTGCACTGGTGTTGGTCTCTGTTATTTGGATACACTGTTAACGGTTTAGTTCTAGTTGATTCCATTTCCTGCACATTTCCTCAATACCATTTTCTGCTGCGCAGACATAAATAAATCTTATGCAAGCCATTAAACGGGTCAGAGGTGGGAAGCTTAAACATACAAATTCAAAATCTACACACAATGCATACAAAAAACATAGACAAAGGGCAGTGGCATCAACTATTGGGTGTCCTTTTAGAAGCTTCATAAAGACTCTAGAATAATTGAAGACAACCTTTGCATATATCCATACAGAACAAAAAACATGAATGATTCAGATTAATGAATATACGAATTGTAAACTGAAAGTCAGTCAATTTTAAATATGCTTACTATTTTGCAGCATGTTGCCTCAAAACAACATCCAACACCCTTACAGCTTCTCACTATCATAGACAGTCAACATAACTTGTTTAATCATGTATTCCATGTATGGAGAAAATACAAGCTTAAAAGACAACAAAGTGAAGAAAATATTATTCTCAAATAAAACAGTTTCACAAGCATACCATTGTATTTCTCTTGCCTTAGTCTTGAAGTAGCCCCAACCTCCTTAGAGAGCCTTTGGCCCTCATCTACTACTGTGTTCTTGAGGTCAACCTTTTCTGTCTACGAGCAACAAACAACATTACCAAACCTTTCATATAACTTCTAAAACAACAAACAACATTACCAATCTTAGTCTTGAAGTAGCCCCAACCTCCTTATTAGAGCTATTAAGTGACTTGTCCATTTAAGTTTGAATGAAACCTATTACTTAAACCTGTCATATAACTTCTAAAATAAATAGAACAATAGAAGGCTCTGCACTGTTAGAGTCACAACAAATACATGTTTAGATTCTAAGAACCTAATGATATAGAGCCCCTTAAAGCATGCATAACTTGATCAAAAGGCATAGACAGATGCTGAAGCATAATAATTCAGTTCATGTCATTCAAAAGGCATTAAGAGTACACTAGGGTGCTTCCTCAAACAAATCCAATCAAATCGAATCAAAATACAAAACGATTGAGATCCCTTTGTAGAAACGCATACATACAATCGATTAAGATCCAGTAGAGATATTACAGAAGAAATTCATCAGATTGTGTGATACGGAACTGCTATTGATGATTATTTGGTTTAAAAAACAGATTACCTTTAATCGATTATGTTGGAACTTGGAATGGATGCAATGATGAATCGGTTGTTCTTTGATAGACATGGGAGCTCGAAAACAACATCGCAACAATTGAAACCACGCAGTCCTCAGAATCCGATCTCGTCTTCCACTACAACGAGTCCGCTCAAGGACCCTCACTCACCGAGCCTCACCATCGAAATCATGTGCCTTATCCTAGGGAATACCGACGGAGACGAAGATGTGCGGTGGTGATGTGGCCGGCGATGGCTATAGAGGTGGTAGGTGGTGACGGAATAGGGTTTTCGGTGGGGGAGCAGAGAGAGATTTGGTGAAATCTGAGGTAGTGTGTGAGGTAGTGAAATGTGAAATCAGATAAGGGGGTAATTGTAAGCGGGAGAGTGGAAATTGAGGAGCGGGAAGTGAAAAATTTTAGCCACGGATTTTAATTGAATACGTGACTATAAAAATAATTATAGCCACTAATTTTGTTTCTTTTAATAAGTGGCTAACAACACTACTTTTTGGTCACGTAAATAATTACAAGTGGCTATATCTAAAGTGAATATGTGACTATAAAATAATTATAGCCACTAATTTTGTTTCTTTTAATAAGTGGCTAACAACACTACTTTTTGGTCACGTAAATAATTACAAGTGGCTATATCTAATATGTTTTAGCCACATAAATAAAAAACTACCATGTCAATTGGTCATATTTAGTCACGTGAATTAAAAGTGAAACAAATACAGTGGTCGTTGGTCACATTTGGCCACACTTTTGTTTGAGTGACTAATAAATGTCACACTTGTTTGTAAAAGTGTGGCCAAAGGTTCTGAGAAGGTGTTTTTTCGTCACACGAATGAAAAATGTGTGGCTAAAAAGCCTAAAAAGCTATATATTTCGTCACACGTAAAAAAATGTGTGGCTAAAACTAGTGTGAATGACCTTTAGCCACGTTTTTTTTAAAACAGTGGCTACGCGTTTTCAGAAAAACAGTGGCTAAAGCCCATTTTTGACGTAGTGTATTGTAACGTGGCCATAGGGTACATAAGGTGACGGGACCTTTGATGTCAATTGGAATGGAAAAAAAAACATGACCAAACACCTTTGGTCACGGTTTTTTTCCGTGGGCAAAGGTGCATTTTGACGTAGTGCTTGTAAACTCTTAAAAATTAAACACTTGAACTTTCTCTCTTATATATATATATATATATTAATGTATTATATATATATATATAGAGAGAGAGAGAGAGAGAAAGGTGAAAATTCAAATACAAAGGCTTTTTTTTGCGTGCGAAGGAAGGAGAGGCCGACACATTGCTTCTTTTTTCTGGACACGGAAGGGTGGTTTCGTTATTTTGAACTTTTTAATATATACATAGTTACGTGATTTTTGAACGGGGTCATTTGATCGTTTTTTTATTCGTTCTTTTTTATGTAAATTAAACGTAACGTATTAGAGGAATTATAGACTTTGTTATTGCATGATTCTGGAAAAATTCTTGCGTGAAAACTTTCAAAAGTCAAATTTCAGCAACAAACATTAGTTAACGTTCTTTTTGTTCATATATGTTTCGTGACAACGGAATATAACATGCGTGAAAACATAAAATCACATATCTATCTTATTATCATGTTATTGCGTGATTCAGAAAACTGTCATGCGTTAAAGTTTTAAAACGTCACATCTAAGCAACAAACATTATTTAACATTGTTTTGTGTGAGAAAGGAAGATAACATGCGTGAAAATAGAAAATCACATTTTAAAGCATAAAACACTGGTAATTTTAAGTTCAAGGTTGTCAATTGGTGTGTTGTGAGGTGTATATAAAAATATAGCAGTTTTAGTGACACATTTGTTGCATAATCTTTTAAATTTATAAACACGACAAACTTGAACAACTACTATCTCACCACGTAACAAGGGCAAGTGCACCCATCGTGGAGCAGTATAGTAGTGGTAAATTGATCGAGAGCGTTCAAGGACACAATGGAAAATGGGGAATTAGTATAAAGATGTTTAATTAAAAAACTAAAAAGAAAAGAAAAGAAAATAAATTATTAGTTTTGTAAATCAAAGTTAATATTACTTGGGAGAATTTACCAGTGGTTAAGGAAAGTTAAATGGACATTCATAATCTTGCTTAAGATTAATTACTAGCAGAAGACCAACCACCTTTCGGAATCTTGGGTTGGTTCACCATCTCCACGATCAATCGTCTGCGAGGAGTACGAACGTCGTGGGAAGGTTCTGCTAGTAAACAAACGAAGTGGTGTAATGCCACTTAGTTGTAGGGTTCCTTGTCTGGTCAACCGTTACACTCGACACGCCGTCATGAACCCGGAGGGAAACATCCCCGCGTGCCGGTTTATTTTACTATAAAAATGACCTTTTAAAGGGAATTCAGCCCGTGTCTCTCATACCTTGCTCTCCGCATGTGTATGTCTGGTGTAGCCAAAGTCAAGTTCACAAACATGTACCTTTCGGCTTCCGTGAAGTGACAAAATATTACCAACCCGTTTCCCAACCCGATCTTACAGCTCGCACACGCGTGGTCAGCTGGGTTTGCTTACATAGATATAAGGACCCCCGAACATATCATGTAGCATGGGGCGCGAATCACCCGAAGGATCATGCATCGTCCCCTGACTGGGTGTCACAAGTCCGGTCAATGAGATTTCGATTCCTCAAATGGTCTGTGATACGTGAGAATGATTGTTCAGAGAAATTAATAATAAGCTTTCAATTAAAAGGGTTTTTATAAAGTCATTAGACGCACCTTAAACAATTTTATAAAGCCATTGACCGACCCACCAAAGGTTTATTACATCTTAAGTAAGTATAAGAGCTTAGCCAAGCATGACTTTAAAGATTTGCTTAAGAGAAAAAGAAAAATTCATAGACAAACGCCTACAAAATCGGAATGAGCAAGGTGGGATGAAGGGGGTGGGGGTATTTATAGGTAGCTGCCAAGTTTGGCATGGGTGTACCTGTCAGACGATCTTCAACGAATTTCTGGTGTCAGTGGACTCGGGGCTGTGCCTCAGTGGCATGGGGCCGTGTTGAGTCAGGAGGGGTCGTGTCATGTCAGAAGTCGTTCAGACCCAAAATAGTTAATTTTTAGGTTTGGCACGACCCGTGCCAAAGTATGGCACGGGGCGTGTTGAATTTAATCATGCCAATTTGACCTTAAAATTTGCTTCCTCTCGTCGAGATACTCAAAATTCACTATTTATGGACCCTGTAACTCATTTTCTAGCTCGAGATATGCTCATGCTAAGTTTTTAGCGGTTGCTGAGCACACCGTTGTCTTTCAGCAGTTGTTCTTCGAGATGTGGTTGAGTCTTAGGGTTACCACTTTGTTTTGACTCGAGAGAAGGTCGTATGAGGACATCATGTCCATCTTCCAAGGTCAGAGCTCGGTTCTTGGCACAAAGTCACGAAGTCTTCATATTTCTTCATTTTTTAGCGTTTCTAACTTCTTTTGTGATTTTCACATGGATCACACTGAAAAACTAAAAAGATAACAATATAATACAATTTTGATAATTGTTAGTCAAATATAACCCAAAATATAAGGAATATTTGATATAAAATATGTATAATTTGGTGCACATCAAGCACCCCACACTTGAACCTTTGCTTGTCCTCAAGCAAAACTCTATAAATTAGGCCCGACACATCCCAAAAGTTTTTCATTTGTTGAAATATAAACAATTATGACAAGCCTACTTACAAGTGGTATCAGAGCAATCCACGTTGCTCTACTGCTGTGTTTTGATCAATTTTTGGATTTCTAGTGAGAGAAAGTTTGGGTTTTATTGGTTTTCATCAATTTTCTTCAAATTCGAGTGGCTCTGATGTCAAACTTGATTTCAAAACGTTCCTAGTGTGTTTTCGTTGCCTATTGCTGCAAATTACAGTCCAAAACGTCCAAATTCTCAAATATTAGTCGAAACAGTGTTGGTACGCCGGTTGAATGTCGTGGTACGCTGGGTGAACTGCTGGTACGTTTGTTGGTACGTAAGGCAATCTTCATCGTTGGTCTGGAGCAGTTACGCCGTACCATTTGGTCCGCTGATTGGTACGCAAGACAATCTTCAACGGTGGTACGCTGATTGGTACACTGAGTTTTTGGTATGGTCAAAATTCTGGTACGTTGGTCTAAGGTTTGGTCCACTGGAAGTGATTGGTACGCTGGTCGTGTTGGTCCGTTGCTTGGTACACTCGCAGAAAAGTGGTGTTCATTAAAACTGATGTAACTTGAGTTCCGTTAAGAGTTACGGGTTAACCAGCCAAAACGACCGTCTCGACGAGATCTACACTTTTACTGGCCTAACGGCTAGTGCCCTCCGGTTTGACCCCTAAAATCCGTTTCTAATACCTTCGTTTTTAGGTTGAAGTTTTGATATCCAATTTCACAATTTTCAAAATGTATGAAATTGATTCATTCATTGCGAGTCATAGTCAGAATGTGCCGAAGTTGATAAATCTTGGAAATTATCATGGTTGGGTAACAAATTTTAGAGCATATATTGTTGATTTGGATAAAACATTGTGGTTACCGGTTTCAAATGAATGTAAGTATCTAACTTTTGGTGGTGATTGTAAGGCGAGATGGGATTTTTCACTTGAAGAAAGGAAATCATATGATCAAAATGAAAAAGCTATTGCACTTCTTTTGTTAGCTTTGCCTATAACTCTTAAAAGTCAAGTCAGGGATTATCGAAAAGCAAAGCGGGTATGGGATTTTGTAAAGACACAGTGTGAGGAACATATGTCTACAATTTCTCAGAAAACATTTGATCAAGAGTTGAAGTTTAAAGGTAAAATTGAATAATTCGAGAAGAAAGAAGCGAAGTTATCTGAAGAAAATAGTACTCTGAGAAAGAATTGGAGGAATGGAAAAATAAAATTCCTGATGGTTACGAAGCAAACATTCAACAGAGTGCATCTTCCTCTTGTACAACGTGTACTGATTTTTGTTAAAGTTAAGGAAGATTGGTTGAAAGAAAAAGAAGTGTTAATTGAAGAATGCAATAAAGCTAAATCTAATGAAAAGAAAGCTATTGAAGATCTTGATGCTTTATTTGCAAAATGTTATCCTCTTCAATAAAATATGAGAATGTTAATAAAATTGCTATTGAAGCTACTGATAGAATAATTCAACTTCAGGAGGAACTCACAAAGTTGCGTTATAAAAATTGTGAGGTTCAAAGGCAAAATAACATTTTAAAACAAGATGTTGTCTATTATAATAAACAAGTAGAGAAGGTTACTACAGAAGTTCTTGCTGAATGTGACAATGTGTTTGGACAAAAGCATAAGTATAACAAGTTGTCTGACAAATTTATTGTTTATCAAAAGGAGTTACTGGAAGCTAATACAAAGGTTTCTGAAATAAAGATTGAAATGCTTGATCTGCAACAAAAACTTGAGAATTGCAATACATCAAGTGTGTTTCAGAATTATCTGTATCATCTGAAACGAGATGGCGAACCAATCAGAGATGTTGATAATCATGAAGTTCCTACTCAAGTGGTTGATCTGAAAACGTCATCTAATGATAATTCAACCCAGAAATTGCAAGATTATCCTGAAGGAGATGGTGTTAAATCTGGAAAAACAAAGAAGTCAAAGTCTAAGAAGAATAAAAAGGAGGTTGATTATTGCAAAGGATTGAAGTTTGATTCCAAGTTAATATTTCTTGATAAAGAAAAGATTTTCGAAGGAAATCCAGGTCATGTGAAGATTCCTGATTTTTCTGATATTATGATTGACGAATCGTTATTAAATAAGGAAGTTGGTGTTAAAGCTATCAAAGATGAATTTTCTCGTCTAGCATCAAAAGGTCATTCTGTGAAAGAACATTCTAAGCAGAAGAATGGTGGTTTGGGATATGAAGGAAAAAAGGTTCCAATTAAGGATTCCAACAAGAAGGAATTCAAAACAAAGCAGATAAAGAAACATAAGGTGTTTTCAGATAAGAAGCCTCAATGTTGGACGAAGAAAGTACCTTTACCAGATGAAAAGATTTCTTCTGAAGAGTCTTCTTGTATATCTGATGCTACACCACAAGGCGGTAACAATTCAGATTCATTTTATTCTGCTAAATCGAACAGGTTTTATCGTAAAGATAAATTCTTTGGTTATGGAGATGATTCAGGTTTCTATGATTCTCCAAAATGTTTTCTAAAATTTCATAAATCAAAGAAAATTAAACCTGTGATTTCAAAAGGTTTTGATGAATGGTCGACTGATCAGTTTGGAAAACCAGTTTCAATTACTCCAACTAATCATCGACTGTGTTATGTTTGTCGTAAGAAAGGTCATTATGCTAAAAATTGTCCTACGACTAATAACAACTCATCATCAAATTCCAAACATACAAAGTATGTTGATACTGATGGCATTATTTTTAGTGAACCAATACCCAACACACACTTTTTCTACAAAAAAAAGAGTTAATTCTGAAAAGTTGAGTAGTAGTTCTGATTGTCACTCATTAGTTGACAATGGTTCACCAGAAAGTTTAAAACCAAAACAGCAATAGAGACCAAAAGTTGTGTCCACAGCCAACACAGATTTTGTTGAAGACACTGGACGACCTACCATCGTTGTGGATGAGGGTCGGGGTTTTAAGAAATTATTTTTTTTCCAGTGTTTGTAGGTATTTCAAGAAGACCTGTTAGTAATCGAGAGGTTGCTGACAGTGAGATACTTGTGGTTGATTTAAGTTAAATTGAATCGTTCCTATCTTTGAAATACTGATTTGCAAAAATATCATTTCAAAAAGTGTGTCAAGTGTTGATCGATCATTTTTATTTTTGTTATTCATTTTATTTCATTCATATTTTTAGGGGGGAGAGGAAGAATTTAGAAAATTCAAAAAATAGAATTTGTTGAATTTTAGGGGGGAGAATTTGAGTAATGGAAAATAAAAAAAAATGAAAAATTGAGAAATTGATCCGACAAAAGCGAGAAATGATAGTACATCAGCATATACGTTTATCTGCCATGGATAGATTAAGTCTAAAGGCTGTAGGTACTTGTATAATCTGTGAATGTGCATGACTAATCTGATATCTGCAAGTAAGATATAAACATAAAGCTTGCCTGAAGATCTTTGGTTGTTTGCTTCTTAATAAATGTTGTGTGATGATTCTGACAAAAATAGAATAAGAGATATCCTGATGAATGCATGTATTCATTTTGAAAGATTTATACTTGTTTGATTTTCTTTATTTTTTCAAACGATCGGATTTTCTCTGCGTATCGAAAGATCGACTTGATCGTTGTTTGTTTGACATTCTGCTTTATTTTCTTTGGTGTTTCGTATAATTCATCGGACTTTCTCTGCGTATACGGAAGTATCTACCCGATCGTTGTTGAATTATACAACTTCAACTTGTTTTGCTTTCTTATTTTCTCAAATACTTGGGCTTTCTCTGCGTGTGCATAAGACCGACCTGATTGCTAGGTATTTGAGGTTCTTCTTTATTTTTGCCTGACTCATCAAGGATGATTAAATCACTAAGAAAATTTGCTTCAATATGATAAACATGATGATTTGCCAGTATTTCTGATAGAGTGGAGGCTGAGTTATCAGTGCATGATAATATTACCTTAAGCATATCTGAAAACGATAAAAAATGATTGGTGTCTGCTGAAATAAACATAAATGTTGTATTTGCGATTAACTTGGCTTGCATGCTGATTAAGACCGAAATTGAAATGTGCTAGATGTGTTACGTCTGATATGATCTTGAGTCGTGATTTTTTTCGCAAAATACCAAAAATAGAGTCTAGTTCTGTATTGCATTTTATATTTCATTTCAGAAAAAATCAAAAAGATTTTTGGTGTGTTTTAGTATAAAATTCATAAAAGCCAAAAATATTTTGTTTCTTATTTGTTTTCGACCAATCGACACAAGATACGAAAAACATTTTTCAAATCATATATCTTGGATTCTCGAAGAGAAGTTTTGCACCAAGATTAACTTATGTTGGCTTGAAAATGGGAAACCGCATTTCTGTCTTCTGAAATTGCAGGTTATGTGTGTCAAGACTCAAACATGGTGAAAGGGGGAGTTTCTAATATCTTTCACAAGTGGATCTTGAAGTTCAGCGAGTGTTCAAGACTGATCCAGCCATGCAATCTCTATTTCTAACAAGATTTCAAGTTGAATATCGGATGCAACAATGTTGAAGAATTAAGACTAGAGATTTAGTTAGAATAGATACACTATACGTTAAGGGGTAGTTTGTTAGAGCATTACATTTAGGAATTATAAGAACATTACATTTAGATAACAAATTTAAAAAAACAGATACATAACATAAACATTGATTGTTATCTCTAAAAAATTAGATAATAAATATCAATACCCATCGTTATTACCTATCTTGCTTCATAACATAATCATTTAGGAATTAGAACGTAACATTAGATACTAAATTTCAATACCCATCGTTATTACTGATCTTGCTTCATAACATAAACATTGATTGCTATCTTTAAAAAAATATATTTTTCACCAACCAACTTCTGTTATAATAAACAATAAAAAAGAATTATGAATATATTGGATGGCGTTTGGGACGGACACTTCATTGTCTACAAACGAAAGAATAACAAAAACAGCAAAGTTGTATCGTCTAGTTTTCTACATAAATGGCCTTATGAAAACATTTTTAAGGGCCCCTACCAATAGTAGATGTATTAGTAGCAAAACAGTAGCAAGTAGCAGAGTTCACATCCCCAGTTTTTTCATAAACACCTAGGAGTG
>JBCNJP010011766.1:0-14969 GCA_039602395.1 Deinandra increscens subsp. villosa
CCGAACAAACGTTATAGTGAATATGTATGATTATATGAGAACATGTGATGCATTCGCTTTATTATTATGTCGTGGATACGCCGCTGGTACTTCCTATATATAAGCATAATAGTAATAGTTACCCAGTATATCAGAAGTGTGGAGGATACGCTGTTCGTACATTCTGTATACATACACCAATGGTAAATTGGGGGATGTCCACTTGTTGCAGTATATGAATGATTTATCGCTGTTTACTAATAACCCTAAATCACTTAGGTATTTAACTAGGGGCGGGTAGTATTACAGGGGGAGTGAGGAAGTAATGTTACTCAATGGGGTTGGGGTCACTACAAATAGAAAGGGGGAAGAAGCTACTATCCGTTATAAGGAATGCCCTAAAAGGGTAAACTCGACAGTTAGCAAAAGGGGATATGAAGGGGAGAAAGCAACTGCCCGTTATAGGGAACGCCCTAGAATGGTAAACTCGTCAGTTAGTAAAAAGGAGAGAATGGTGCGACTGTCCGTTATAGAAAATATCCTAGAAGGGTAAACTCGGAAGTTAGCAAGAATGGAATCTCTGCTTGTACATTAGCAGGGTTTAGACCGATAATAAATGTTGGGGTTATAGGAAGGAATATAGGGGATAGTGTGATAAATGGTTTTATGGGTATTTCCTGTTAAGGAATATTACGTGTTTTATATTTGTGATATATATTTTACTTGATAAATGTTTGTGAAAAGGGATCTTGTAGGTCCAAAGGTTTTAAACCTCACGCCAAGGTAAAGTTTTAAATATAGAACTCACCAACGTAAGTTGACCTTTTCCAAAAATGTATGTATGTCAGGTCAGGGTGAGGCTTTGACTAGTTATAAGAAGGCCCTTGTGATAAGGGATTAGATGGGCAAGCTATCGGACGGAAGGAAGGTTTTGGCAGGCTGGCATAGATATAGTTATAAACCTAGAGATAGTTAGTATTTCCTTATGTAAATTATCTCACTTACTTGCAGTACTTGGAAAATAAATAAAAGTTTGAAATTTCCGCTTCTTAGTTATCTCTGTTAATACCTTGTGTTCATGAGTAAATCCGATGCGTGACCCCTACTAGAGCCAAGTCTGGGAGTGGGCGTCACAAATGTAGGTTGAAATGCCTAATAGATTGAATTACATGAATGTATGATAATGTGCACACTAGGTGTTTGATGAAATGCCTACATGAACTTTGATGCTAGAAATATAAAAGATTTTCTAGATATGAGGTTGTATGTATATAGAGGATACCATGCCTTAATGTGTGAAACAACATAAGTGACACTCATGATTTAATGCTTGTTTATTTTAGTTGTGTAAAACCACTATACGATCTTACTACTGCATGATTCGGTAATCGGAGATACACAAACGAGTAAATAAAGCTTCGCTTTATTGATTCACAAAGAGATTACACTTGTAGAGAGAGAAACACGTTAAGAACACACAGTTAAGAGATAGAGAAATGGCAGGACTAGTTGACTCTCTCTAACACGAACTATTTATAGTAGACACATGCTAGCCGGCGGACCACCAGCGTACCATTTGGTACGCCCGTACCAAATGACCTGCGGACCATTTGGTCCGACCACCTCAGCATGAAGCCACTATAACTCACACAGAAGCTCTATATTAGATAGAATACACGAGACACACATTAGCAATAGGAATATGCTCTAACAAACTCCCCCTTAACGTGTAGTGTATCTAGCTATCAATCTATCTAACAAAACTTTAGTCTTCAATCTTCTACATCACTGCGTCCGATCTTCAACTTGAAATCTTGTCAGAAATAGAGCTTGCATGGCTGGATCAATCTTGAACAACCTTTGAACTTCAAGATCCACTTGTGAAAGATATTACATATTCCCCCTTTCACCATGCTTGAGTCATCTCACATAGAAACCTGCAATTTCAGAAGACAGAAACGCGGCTTTCTTTTTCTTTTGAAAGTTAATTTAATCTTGGCGCAAAACTGCTCTTCGAGAATCCAAGATATAAATTTGAATTTTGAATTTTGTATCATTGTATCGATCGGTCGAAAACAAATAAGAAACAAAATATTATTGGCTTTTTGAAACTTTATATCAAAACACAATGAAACTCTTTTTGATTTTTCTAAGATTATGCTAAAACACACCTAAAATCTTTTTGAATTTTCATATATGAAACAGAAATGCAATAGAGAAATGAAATACTGAATCACACACTATTTTTGTCTTTAGCGAGAAAGATCACAACTTGGGATCATATTGGTCATAACATGCTGAACTACACTTCAATTTCAATTACTTCAGCACACAAGTCATGTCGATTACTGGTATAATTTGTCTATCTTAAACTCAGGCACAATCATACTCATAACATCTGGATATGTTATTGAATTGATTAGGTTTGCTTTGACCAGTGTACCCACACTATCAGACATACTCAGATATGGTTTTGCTATTATATCACACTTTGTGATTTCATTTGTGATTTGATCACATAATGATTGTATTCATGAATCAGTCAACTGTGTTCCATGCAAAACGAAATAAGAATGTTAAATCGTCTACCTTAAGGTCGATCTTTCGATACGCAGATAAGGCCTCGGATTTAACAAAATAAGAAAAATAAAACAAGTTGAAATTGTATAACCCAACAATAATCAGGTCGGTACTCCCGTACACGCAGAGAAAGTCCGATGAGTTATACGAAACACCAAAGAAAATAAAGCAGAACCTCAAACGAACAACAATCAGGTCGATCTTTTGATACGCAAAGAAAGTCCGATCGTTTGACAAAATAAAGAAAATCAAACAAGTTTAAATCTTTGCAAAATGAACACATGTATACACAGTGACTTCTCATTTTCTCTTTCACATATTTGTTCTTGATATCATGAGATATGCATCAAGATGATGTCCACTTGGTCAAGTATTAATATTTAATGTGTTTATCACATCTGAATACTTTCTGATTTAATGCCGAGCCTACCAAGCACATCGAACAATGATCTTATGGCTTTTTTATCTAGTTTATCCATGAGCCAGACACGTAAGCCAATGTACCATCATTTCCCAAACATGTCGGATCAATTTCTCATCTTTCAATGTTTTTGTATTTTTCCATTTTTTGATGTTTTTGTATTGTTCATTTTCTCCCCCTTAAAATGAAAACTCTATTTTTGGATTTTCATTTTAACAAAAAACACAAAGACACTATTTTTGGTTTTTCAATTTTCTCCCCCTAAACGACAAACAAAATGCATTAAAGAAAGAAAATTGACCAATCGATACTGATACCTGTTCAGTTTAAGCGTTCAGAAAAGCTTTCAGTTTTGAAAAATGACGCATTCAATTTAAGTTAAGCAGGAAACTCCACTATCAGTAACTGCTTGAAGCTTGAACTTCACAATCACCAATAGGTCTTCTTGAAGAAACCTGCACACTCGTTTAAATGATTAGTATTCAAATGATCCGAAGCACACAGCTTCGGGTCGACCAGTGTCTTCCACAAAATCAGTTGCAGCTTTGCTGACCACCTTAGGTCGCCACTGCATTGTCGCAGGTGCAGTTTTTACTGAAACTTCATCTTGTGAGGAAACACCAACACTAGAATCACTTTTGAAAACTGATTTACTTTTTGATTTAAAATGTGATGTTGGTGACTCAGAAAAAATTTTGCCAGATTCATCAATTATCGTGGCAGTTTTTCTAGAAAATTTTCTTTTAACAGTGACAGGACAATCCTGTGCTAGATGTCCCTTTTGGCGACATTGATAGCACAAACGATATGATCGGTTAAATTGTGGCTTGACCTGAACTGGATGACATTTATTAGAAAATTCAGACTCATCAGAAATATTATCAAAAACTTAAAATCAGTTAGAATGTACCCATTTCGAGGTAGGACTTTGAGGTGTAGCATTAGAACTAGATGAAGAAGATTCTTTCGGAGAACTTTCAGATGAAACTGTCTTCTTTTTCTTCCCTCCAAATCCTTTCTCCATTGTTGAAATGAATACTTGAGCTAGATGATATATTTGATCCAAGTTTGTATCCTTCTTTTCCTTCTTAACCTTCTTTGGCATGTTCTGCTGCTTTGGAACCTTCGTGCCTTTACTACCCAACCCAGATTGTTTGTAACCAGGAAGCTTGGATAAATCTATTGTAGACCCTGAACAACCAGATTTAGCAACCTGTGTAAATTTAGGGGCTGTTTGGTTTACCTCTTAATGAGGTCTGGATGGTAAAGTGTCTGAATCGCACAGATACAGACTGTTTGTTTGGAACCTCTGAATGGTAAAAATGTCTGAATCGCTAAGAGATTTACCTTAAAAAATGTCTTATTCATCCAGTCTTCTACACAAGTCTTTACCATCCAGACACTTATTCTTACAGCACTTAATGAAACAGATTGAACCAAACAGCCCCTTAGCTTTAATGCCTTTCAAATTGTTGGCTTCAACCAACTTTGCAGCAACTTCTGCTTCATTCAACTCTTTTTCATCTTTCTCAATCTTGTTGTCATTTGAAAGAATCCCCTCTTCTGACATAAACCCACGAGAAACAAACGATGGTGGTGTTTTATCAACCAAACTTTCTTCTGCTTCTATCACCTTCTTTGATTTCTTTGATGCCTTCAAATCAGAAGTTTCAGCAACTAATTCAGAATAATCTTGCTTTGTAGGCGAAGGACTCAAATCAACAATAGACTCTGTTTGAATCACTGGATGTGGAATTTGATTGAAATCGTCGCCTCCAAATACCTTCTTGAAATTATCGTCTTGACATAAGTAACTTGCAAAAGAATGAGAATTCTTCAAGTTATGCAATTGACGATTTAGATCCAAGATTTCAACATTCAAATCGACAATGGTCTTTTGAGCTTCAGCAAGAACCTTTTCTGATTGAATCAATTTCTCAGATGTGCTGTTAACTAACGATTTTTCTCTTCTCATACCATCATGAGCAGCAAGCACTTCTTTTGTAATTTTATCCACTCTTTCCTTATAGATCTCAACATTTTTGGTTAACAAGCTTTTGTCTTTCTTCAGAGTAAAAATTGTATCTGTCAGTTCCGACTGAACAATCTGATATTGAGTTCTGTCAGCAATAACTTCATCCAATGTTCTTTGAAGCTCAGCATTAGATGTCGTAGGTGCTTCCACCCGTTTTGTGGATTTTTGAAACAAATTTTCAAAATCTTCACCAACATCCTTAGCTTGAGACTTATATTCTTCAACCTCTTTTAACAACTTCTCATTTGTAGAAGTTAACTTGACAAATTTCGTCATGAACTCATCATTCTCATGTTGAAGTTGAGACGTTTGTTGATCATGTTGAATACTCCCTTCTGACAACAGTTTCCGAAGATCTTCTAACTCTTCCAATAAAACACTCTTCTCTTGAAGTAACCTCTTATTCATCATGAGAATTTCATCAGCAACTTCACACTTCCGTTTGTAACTTTCTATCTCTTCTCCGTTCTTTTTCTTTTCCTCAACCAACCCTTCTTTCTCTTGAATCAACTCCCGAAGCTTTCTATCTTTCTGATTACAAAATTCACAAGTCGATTCATACCCACTAACTTCAGAATCACATGTTTCAGATGTAGTTGTCTCAGATGCATATCCACTCGATTCAACCTCAATATTTGTCATCAATGCATAATGATCTGAAGAGTGGACTATAAATGAGATTCATCTCGAGAATCTTTAGTCCAATCATACTCTTCATTAGTTTGAGATATCATATTTTTAACTTCTTTATTGTGATCATGATTATCCGAATTACTAGGTTTAGAAGAAGACAGCTTGCATTCTCGAGCAAAATGTCCCAAACTGGAACATTTGTAACATTTTAGTTTAGACTTGTCTAAACCCAGTTTGGTGCCTCTAAATTCACCCATAATAGAATTCTTTCCATGTTTGCCTATAAACCGTCTTCCTCTTTCAGCAATCATAGCCAACTGCCAATCCAAATCTAATTTATTTAACTGATCCTCATCCATCTGTTTTAGATCATCTGGAACCAAACCAGAATTACCAATTTGACTAAATATGGAACCAGATGAAGATGATACAAAAGCACCCAACAAAGCAGCTAGATCTTCGGTTGCTTGATTAGAAGTAGACTTGCTTGATGATCTATCAGGAATGGTAAAACTGCAACCCGAAGAATTTCCAGTATTTTTAGACTTTCCAGCAAGAAATGCTGTTACTGGTGGATTACTGTTTGAAATAGAATGTGATTTAGTTTTAGCATGTGCCGTAGCAGAATTCTCTCCAAAATATATCTCAGGATTCTGAACTGTTGGTGTTGCTGACTTTTTCACAAGTAATTCCATTTCCCGAGCTTGTAATTTGCTTAACACTTGATTGAATGACCAACTGGAGTAATTTGGATCATTAGTAAGCATCATAACAAAGTTCTCCCACTTTTCGGGTAGAGCTTCGAGAAATTTTTCTTTCAATTCCTCTTTTTCTTTCTGGACTCCAACAACCTCAAGTTCATTGATCAGATGTGAAAACCTAGAAATCAAGTCGGCAATACTTTCTTTGTCACAATGCTGAAAGTTGTCCAATTCTTTTAACAAAACTTTCTTTCGACTTTTCTTATATTGCTCGTTTCCTGCACACCTATCTTTCAATGCATCCCACAAAGTTTTTGATGTTGTGCAATTTTTGAATTGATGTAGAAGCTCTCTTGGTAGTGCCATTGTGAGATTTCCATAACATTTCTTTTCTCGGGCATAAACTTTTCTTTGATCTTCATCAAGATCACTTCGTGCAATAGGTTGTCCATTTATCTGAGGATATGTATAATCTTGTTCAATGGAAATCCATAAATCAATGTCAAGAGCATTAATGAACGATTCAAATCGTTGCTTCCAATTCTCATAATCCTCCAACCTAAGGAACTTAGGAACTTTCTGATTTGTTCCTATTTCGTTATCATAGTTCAACATGGCTTGCATTGATGATTGAACAGCTGAAAATGCGTGAAACTCGCTCATTTTAAAATTACAATATTGAACGCAAAAACTTCAAACTGAAAAACGGGTGTCTTCCAAGCGGATTTTGGGGGTCAAACTGGGAGGTACAGACCTTTCAGGTGAGTACAAGTCTAGATCTCGGAAAGACGAACGTTTTGGCTGGATTGGGTTCCGTAACTCCAAACGGTTTGCAAGTTACGTCAGTTTTAGTGAAGATATGTTTTATACCAGCGGACCAATCAATTCTCAGCGGACCATAAGAATTCAGCGTACCAACCTCCGTACCAGATCAAATCAGCGGACCAAAATATGCTCAGCGGACCAAATGAACTAGCGGATCAGATTACCTTAGCGGATCAAATTTGGTACGGCGGACCAAATGGTACGGCGGACTAGAAAATAACCGCCACGGACCAACTTTGAAGATTGCCTTCCGGACCAGTTTCAGCGGACCAAAATACGGATGAAGATTGCCGTGCAGACCAGCGGCGGACCAACGACGGACCAACTGTTTTTCGAGCGGACCAGAAGCTGTCGAAGCTGATTTCGATCTTCGCGAATTTTGACGTTTGGAGCTGAAATTTAATTCAGTAAGGTGCGAAATCACTCCAGAAACACTCAAAAATCATTTTCCATCGTTGAAACACTCGGAATTGCGGAAATTTGATGAAAAACGAAGAAAACCCAAACTTTCTCACTCTAGAATTCGAAAAATTTACCAAAATCACAGCAGTAGAGCAACCAATTGCTCTGATACCACTTGTAAAACCACTGTACGATCTTACTACTACATGATTCGGTAATCGGAGATACACAAACGAGTAAATAAAGCTTCGCTTTATTGATTCACAAAGAGATTACACTTGTAGAGAGAGAAACACCTTAAGAACACACAGTTAAGAGATAGAGAAATGACAGAACTAGTTGACTCTCTCTAACACGAACTATTTATAGTAGACACATGCTAGTTGGCGGACCACCAGCGTACCATTTGGTACGCCCGTACCAAATGACCTGCAGACCATTTGGTCCGGCCACCTCAGCATGAAGCCACTATAACTCACACAGATGCTCTATATTAGATACAATACACGAGACACACGTTCGCATAGGAATATGCTCTAACAAGTTGAATGAAAACTTGACTATGTGTAATATTATATCCATGATAGTGGATGAATGTATCAATGGAAATAGTCATAAAAGGTCCTAACTTGATTAGTGACTCATTAGGTGATTAAGGTGAAGAAGAGGGCAATCAAGGGAATACCGGTAGCAGAGGTTCAAGCTCACGAGATAACATTTTAACATGTTATAAAGCCGCATAAGGATAATGTTGATATTGCTATTGATATGAGGATGATAAAATTCATGGTGAGGAACCATGAAGCCAATAATTGATAGATGAGTCTTAGGAATCATGATGAGTTGACAATAGGTTAATTGAACGATAAATAATTCATAGGAATCATGTCGCATTGATGATGCGTCAAATGATTGGTAAAAGGTCCAAAGGAACCATGACTATGTGTAATATGACATTGGAATGATAAATGGTCTGTAGGGATCATAATAACGTGTTAGAATGTTAATAGGGTGATGAATGATCTTTGGGATCAAGAAACCTATGATATGACGATATTTGAGTGACACAAGGATCAAAGGATTCTGAGAAGCTCATATGGTAATGTACATATTAGCCAAGAACACCTTATAGAGGTAGTGGAGCCTATTTGGTAAATTGATTCCCCAAATCAATGTACATGAGATATGCTAATGTAAATGTGTAAGTTATACCCTTAGAAGGGGACGGGTGGATTGGAAATTGAGATCCAACCACAAGCCATAATGTTCAGTTCCATATAGTGTTTTGGAATTCTAAACGGGTCAAACGGGTTGAAAGGTCGTAAAACAAAGAAACACAATCGTCTTAAAAATCATAACTGAAAGGATGATATAATATGTGGTTTCAACATTGTTTTTGGTGTTTTGAGAGCTAAAAACCCAAGGAAAGGTGAACCAAAAGTATTTTTAAGTTTGGCCTAGAAAATAGTGAATAATTGAAAAAAAAAATGACTAAGTATGGGAGCAAGGTGTAAAACAGGTGATATGCCTACATCGCCTCGTTGTTTTTCTTCTTTTATTAAATGACGTTTACATGTATTTTGGCAATGTATACTCACATAACAAGTGGGTAAATTTTAAGCAAGTACAAAGCGTGATCCGGATGTTCATCAAGCTTGAAGCGACCGATCACTCGAAGACAAGGAACTAAGTGGTGTCTTTTGATGTTTTGTTAATGTGTCGGTCATCAAACAAAACTTTTAGAATTGTGAAACTCTGACATAATGATTTTGTGGATGCTATGTGAAGCATTTTGTAAAAAACATTTCTAGGACCATTCAAGGATAACTTCACGTTAAATATTTGAAATTTTGGAATACGGATCTTACAAGTTGGTATCAGAGCCGAGGTTTGAGGATTCAAGTACTCGTATAGTGCTTAAACTCAAATCCAGAGCTCAAGGAACGGAAGAGTGATCGGTTCAAGCTTGATTGAGTATCCAGGTAAGTGCAGTTAATTGTATGATTATGGATGTCATTGTTTGTACTTAAATGAATTGTTTATTGTATGTGTCGAAACAATTGGGAAGTCACAAATGATTACTTAAGGTAAAACACACCAGGAAGTGATGCACACTCGAACCATGGAGTGCGTAAATATGGAGTGCAGGTAGAAATGGGTTAAGGCTTAGGCTAAAGACCTCATATAAATATGTGGGATTTAAATTGGCAATGGACAATAAGACTTGTGTAACCTTGCTAAAGGAAAAGGAAATTGAAATTCATTGTACTAATTCGTTGTTAACTCTGTAGAACCATGTCGGACCATGATGATGTTGTAACTTACGGAGGATTAAAGGAAGAATGCGGCCTTAAGGGCCCTGATTTCGGAAGAGGTGGGAAATGTAATCAATGCAGCTCTCCTCGAGTATGTCCAGAAGATTCAAGAGGATCTTCTCAAGACTATAAACAAAAAATTTAATGAACTGAAAAATGCCTTAAGGAAAATAGAAAACCAAGAAGGGTGCTCCTTTAAGGAGTTTGTGACCCCCTTAATACACTGGCAATATGGATCCAATAGCATGTCAGCTGGATCAAAAACCTGTAAAGGGTGTTTAAAATATGCCATTGTGAGGCGGGGGACCAAGTGTTCTATCCAACGGGTATACTCGTAGACCGAGCTAAAGATTGGTGGGAGGCTAAAGTCCTAGAAAAAGGTGAAGATGTGGCCAATGCCATAACATGGGCAAAATTCAAAGAATTATTTGTTGAGCACTACTGCCCAACCTATGGTTAATGAACTGAAGCAAGAGTTCCTCAAACTTGAACAAGGAGATGCTCAAACCATGGATGTAATTACCGGGATCTATTTTGACCGGGTTAAGTTATGTAGTGATGTGTTGCCGAAGGAAGGGGCAAGAATGTTTTTCTAGCGTAATATGTTGAAAGCAAAGATTAAAGAGTTTATACACCTTTCTCAATTCACTACGGTGGAATAAATGATAAATATCGCTCGGGTGTGGGAACTTGATATTAACCGATAAGAAGCTCGGGAAGGGAGGAAGCCTAGTGTGGGAAATCTTAACCCTCCAAAAAAGCAGAAAGTGGGCGAGTCATCCAAGAAGAAGGATTTAAAGGGGTGTAGCTCAAAATTGAAAATAAAGTAACAAGGGGCATTCGAGTGAGTGTGTCTTCAAGGACTGACCATGCCTCAACTGTGGCAAGAAAGTCCATGGTGTCCCCAATTGCCCATCAGAGGTAATGAGATGTTTCAACTATTACCTAATTGTCAGGACCGATTTTCACTACCAGAATTTCGATGTTGAGCTCGAACGAAGATCGGATGAGGAAAACCCCGAAACGATGATGATGGAGAAGATGAATCAAGGATAATCATAAATATAAGAAAGATGATGAACTCGTCGAATGATTTCATTAGTCGAATGATTACAACAACGAAATCATGACAACACTCTCTCACTAGAAATCCATGACTCACTCTACAAGAAAATCATCATCTCTACATTTGGAGACTCGTTTACTTGTAATGGGCACCCTCACTATATATAGTGAGGGTGACTAACAACAGAAAAAATAACAAAATGAAAAAAAGTACAAGTAAAGTCAAATAAACATAAATATTAATTAAATCAAAGTTGATTTAATTAATTTGAAGCTTGACTCGCTCGAACCGATGTTCCGTTGACTTTTACGTTGACCGTTGACCCAAACGGTTGACTTTTCCAGAAAACGGTCTTCAGTCCAAACTCGCAAGCCTCGATCATCACAACCCAGTCTCTAAATCAATTCATGTGGATTCTTCAGTCGAATGCTTCGGTAAACAGATTTGATGGCGTCAGTCACATAGATTTTAGTTCCAACACAAATGGGTCTATTAGAACATGTTATGATGTCTGATGCTAGGTCTAGGTGTTTTGTGTATGTAATAGTCATTTTGTAAGATCTGGTCCCAGCTTACTAGTGGGCGGACCAGGTGGTACGCAGCAACGGATCACCTGGTACGTGGGTTAATTGGTACGCCGGACACATTAGTATAATAGTTTAAGCTCTTTGTTTGAGAGAAGTTGCGAGAGTTAAAGTCTTAACTGTGTGTATTCTGTAGTGTTTTCTCTCTGTTTCCTCTCTGTACTCTTGAGCTTGGTTATCAATCAAATGAAACGTTTATTTACATAGTGTTATCGAATTGATCGAGATCATGCATTAGTAAGATCCAGTTCAGTGTTTTACAATGGTATCAGAGCTAGATTTCATCATTTATTCTTTGTTTTATAATGGTATCAGATCTAGTTCTTTGTACTCTGGTCGGTTTTTCGTTTCTATAGAGAGAAACAACCATTTTGGTTCAAATTTCATCATTTATTCTTTGTTTTACGTCCAATTTATTCGAAATTTGCTTCCAAAATGATCTGTGAGTGTTTTCGTTGAGTGCTGTGTCAATTTCTTGTCCGAAAAACTAAAATCAGTCAATTTCAGTCGAGTTGCACTTGGTACGCGTCTGGTCCGGCTCAAGAACACATTGGTACGACACTGGTCTGTACAACAATCTTCATAGAGTTCGTGGTACGTTGCACTTGGTCCGTAAGGCAATCTCCTTCGTTGGTCCATGGCAGTTACTAACTGGTACGTTGGCAGTTACGCCGTACCAGTCTGATTTGTTCCAAATTTGGTCTATGAGGAAAGTGACACGTGGGTGGTACGCCTTTGTTATTATGGTCCGAGTGTGGTACGTTGAATGGAGTGGTACGTTGAGTTTGGTTCTGGTACGTAGATCGACATTTTGGTACGTTTGAGCAGTTTTTGAGAAAATTATCATGGATCCGTTCCAAGCTTTTATAGCGATGTCTACAACCGTTCAAGCCCTTCTGAACTACGATAACGAGATAGGAGCAACGAATAAAGTTCCTAAGTTGATGAAATTCGAAGATTTTCATAATTGGAAAACTCGTTATGAATCGTATATTGGTGTGACGGATGTAACCGTATGGACTCCTATGCTTGATGGGTATGAAGTTCCAAAGTTCACAAGCGGAGAATTTGTTGGTCAAGTGAAGCCTTACAATAAAATGAATGATGCTGAGAAAGAAGCATTTAAATTGGAGAAAAAGGCGTATTCTAACTTGTCAATGGCTCTTCCAAAGGTTTTTTGCATCAATTTAAAATGCATACAACAATGAAAACATTATGGGATGCGTTATGTAATAGATGTGAAGGCAATGCTCAATACAAGAAAAGCAAAAAGAAGGTGTTGTTGAGAGAATATGATAACTTCTGTCACGTCCAAAATGAGACTATCAATAATCTCATATCAAGGTTATCACACTTGGTAAGTGAGCTAGAAATAGTTGGAGTGAAGAAGGAGGCAGGTGAATTGAAAAAGAAGCTTTTAGATGCTTTACTAGCAAAATGGGAAAGCTATATTCTGCTTTTAACTCATGATAAGAGTTTTGATGAGATTTCGTATGATGACTTAACAAGAAACTTGTTGGCTAGAGAACTAGATATGATGGGAGTGAAGACTCTTCCAGCACAAGTTCAGAATCCGGATGTTTATTTTGGAGAGAATGCATCAACAATGCATGCTAAAGCTAAAACTAGCACAAACCCACCAACTACTGCCTTTTATGTGGAAAATACATCGAGTGGTCATGCTAGTGTATCTCGGGGTTCTTCTGGTGAGAGTTATACTCAAAAAGCTCCAGTGACATATCCTGTTTACTCAAATTAGTCTACTTCTTCACCAAATCAGAATGAATTTCTGCTAAAACTACAAATGATTTAATGGCGTTGTTTTCAGCAAATGGTTTCTTCATATGATGGGGTAGTGGCAGGAAAGTTGACAAGTGTTGAGCTAACAGATGAAGACTATAAACAAATTGATGCTGATGATCTAGATTTTATGGATATCAATTGGTCCATGGCAATGCTTGTTCGGAGAGGTAAGAAGCTTATGCAAAGAATGGGACACAAAGATTTAAATCCTGAGGGAAAGCTTGGATTCGACAGATCCAAAGTTTGTTGCTATAATTGTCAGAATTATGGTCACTTCGCAAAGGAATGCAAGAATGCAAAGAAGAAAGAAACTTCAAAATTGTTTCAAAAGTATGCAGCTCAAAATTCAAAAGCATCAGGAAGCAATTCTACTCCATCAAATTCTAATGCAAATGCTTAGAATTAAGATTCTAAAGCTTTGGTTTCTCAAACTGGGGAAGGCTATGACTGGGGAGCAGATTATCCTGATAAATCTGCGTTTCTATGTACTAAAGAGAGAAATGTGAAAGTTGCAGATGATCCTGAACTACAAGGTCAAGCCTTCTTTGCAGAAGGCCATCAAGCCTTTATGTCTAACATTCAGGTCGACTCTAAACCTTGCGAACATTGCATGACCTCTGCTAACAAATTGAAGGAACTTTCTAATGAGAAAGTTATGTATTATGATAAATACGTGTTGGCAGAGGAGAACACTAAAATATACAAACAAAGGTGGGAGGCCATTAAGGCTGAACTGAAAAGTGAGCATGCATCGAATTTGAGCACCAAAATTGAATTAAATAACAAAACTGAAGATTACATCTTTTGTGAAAAGAAGCTTGCAGAAGATAATGCTAAAATTTCTAAATTGAACATTGAGATTCTAGATCTTAAAAGACAACTTGAAAATTTCAAAAACTTAGCTTCCTTTGCAAGTTTTCTCTGCAAAGATGAAACTCTAAAAGAGGTGTTCAGAGATCGAAATGCAATTCAGTTCTGCCCCCAATTGTGCATGGTTTGGAACCGACAGACACTGAAACCAAACCATCAATTGTGTTTGATTATTCAAAGTTCATTGAGAACTTGGTTGGAAATTCTGACAAACACAAAGGAACTTATAAAAAGAAGCCTGGAAAACATGTTTCCAAGGCAAATCTTGATGCTCCAAAATCAAATAAATCAAGTGATTCTTTAGGTGACAAACCAACTGGTTCTGTCAAATTGACACCTTTGGAGCAGGCCATTAAGATAAAAGAAACTGAGAAGAAAATGAAAACTTTTGAAACTGAAAATTTAGCTAAAGGCCAAGATCTCTTTTATGAAAAAGACTTAGTAACAGCTAGCAATACAACCACACCGGATGTGAATGCAATTCTGGTTGCTCCTCCAAAGTAGAGTCGAAGTTTAGTGGTGTTGGTTTTGGTTCAGTTTCTGAAAAATCATAGGTCAATATAAAGAAATCTCAGGTATTTCAGAAAAGTGATAAGAAATTGAAAGGAAAAATGGAAACTGGTGAGTCATTTCAGAAAATCAGAATGTATTGTCTCAAAGGTAGTAATACCATATTTTCTGATGAGATGTTCTCATTAGACTGTGTTGATCCAAAATGAGTTGCTAAGGTGTTTTATGCAAAGTCTGAGGGGAAT